>OY978223.1:6784252-6882571 GCA_963854785.1 Vaccinium vitis-idaea | reverse complement strand
CCCTTCCACTATTTTTTTTTTCCTTGATCTGAAGTCACCCTTGTAACTTTTTGAAAGGCATATAAATGGATAAACTTGGGGGTACCGAAAGAGATGTACATAAAATGAGACGCGGGGTTGCTGCTGTGCAGTCTCTGCACAGCACCTGATGCGCACAATCGCGGCCATCCACAAGTGTTTTTAACGGTTCGGATTGAAAACGAATTGTTCGCGCGAACAATTCGTATCTGTTGTTTGAAATCTAGGCCGTTCATCCAAGCAACGGACGGCTGCGATTGTGCGCAGCAGGTGCACAGCAGCAACCCCGGGTCCCATAAAATGTACACAGCGTAAGCCTCATCATCGCCCTGGGCCGGGCCAGCCCAGCTCACGAACTTCAAGCCCAAGCCCGCCCATGGGCCGGGCTTATCGGGCTTTTTTTAGCGGGCCGGGCTATTTCTCAAAAGGCAAAGCCCAGGCCCGCCCACGGGCTTATCCTAGTCGGGCAGGCGGGCGGGCCAGCTTTCGGGCGGGCTGGGCTGGGCCATTTGGGCGGGACAAAATCTTTATTTCCTTTGTTTTTTTCCATTTGGGCGGGCCATTTGCGGTAGGTTTACATGATCTTGGAAGTTGGAAACTTGGTGTTCATATTTGAGTTCAAATATGAGTTTTTATTTTTATTTCTCTAATGCTTAATTCCAATAATGCTGTTTAATCTTTACTTTGGAACTGTTTTTCTCAAGTCCAATAATGCTGTTTAATAAAGCACAAATGCACAATGACTAGTCAGTCGTTGCCTAGGGATAGAGAGTAAAATGTTCATTTGGTCAATGGTCCAGTAAAATGTTCCATCTTTTTCCAGTAAAATGTTCCTTGGTTGTTTCCTTTTTATTTTTTAGCTTTTGCTGTTGTAGACTTGTAGATGTTGTTTTACAAATCCAACGGTGGAATTTGTTACACTTTTTTCCATAGTGACTAGTCATAGTGACTTGTAAATGTTTACTTTTTTCACATATTCATCAAAAGTAGAACATGTGATGTTGTGGGTAGAAAATAATCAAGTGCGTACCAATCATGTTAACTTTTTGGTGCATCAACACAAACGGGCTACTGGGCGGGTTGTATCTCGGGCTGCCGGGCTAGGCGGACGGGCGTGCTGCCGGGCTGGGCGGACGGGCGGGCTACCGGGCTGGGCTGCCGGGCGGGTGGGCCACAAGAAAATATTTAGGCCCAAGCCCAGCCCATGGGAAATTCGGGCTGGGCTAGCCCGCCCATTTGTCGGGCTCGGGTAAAGCCCGGCGGGCCTAGCGGGCTTCGGGCCCATGGGCCGAATGATGAGGCTTAACACAGCGCGCTCGGAGGCCCATTTTTTTAGTCCCACACGAGTGATCCGAACCGTTCATTGTTCTTAAAACATTTTTCCGAGGGGGCCCACAAAAAATCAGCTCAATCGGACGGTTAGAAGTGCTTGAACCAAAGTCCCACCGTTTCTTTTGATTTGAAACGGTGAGACTTTGGTTCAAGCACTTCTAGCCGTCCAATTGAGCTGATTTGTATCGGGCCCCCTCGGAAAAATGTTTTAAGAACAATGAACGGTTCGGATCACTCTTGTGAGACCCAAAAGTGGGTCCCCGAGCGCGTTGTGTACATTTTCTGTACTTTTCTTTCGGTATGGCTAGCTAGGATGGAGCAAACCCCTACCAATAAAATCGAACTTGAGGTCTTAGGATGGAACAAACTTCAACCAATGCGATCGAACTTTGGCCAACCCCTTGCGGTTTCACTGGCTTGTGTTTAGCTCTCAAATGTTGTGTATTACCAAACTATAGCTAAATCATGATTAGTCTTTGTAATCTTTTAAGCTGTTCTCTCTCAGTGTACATAACTTATGGCATCTTGAAGAGGAACTTCCTACCAATGGGATTCAGTTCATATGGGAACATACCACCAGATTGAAGTGACGACCCACTAAACATGATTACCATGTGATCAGGCCCTTATTATTTTTCTTTTAAACTTTTAATGATTTGATGATGATCCATCTTTAATCATTTAATCATGGGGTTTGTTCCCTCCTAAGATTTCATGTACGAAATCTCACAGATTTTAAACATAATGCTACCATTCGGAACTTAGCTCCTACTTTAATTGGGCTCCCTGAAAGTGAGCCGTGGGATTGAGCCTGTAGGATTAATCGTGTGTGTGTAAACTGGTCTGAACATGCAACTGAATGTGTACTTGTCTTTTATTATGAATGCATTATGTTTCTGCTTCCTCTAAATGAAAGGTAGGCCGTAAATTAGAGTGGTAGCCCAATTGTAGGCAACAGGTCCTCACATGCATTTGACGTGGTTCAACTGATTATAACTACCACTACTCACTTTCGCCGAGAAGAAAAGAGATTATATATGCGGGTTCTAGCTCGCTCTAGACTATGTAGTTGAAACTTTTCTAGGGGAATCATTTTCTAGCTTAGACAGACTACACAAGGTATGTTGCTCAATCCTTATCCAATCAATGTTTGAGTCTTTGGCAACTAGAAAACTTTAGGTTAATTAGGGTTCAACTCTCACTCACATTGTTAATTCTTGTGTTAAACCAGTTCATTCGAAACCTTCTCGTTGCTTTAATTGAGCCGTTGCAAGGGGACCCGTAGAATTATTACTCTGAAAAAGAGTACTTTTTGTAGGAAAATACACTTCTACGATTAACAATCTTATGATAGTTGGTTGGAGAATCAAACGGCTACGCGTGGCCTTGGTGACTTGGAGAAGTGGGTGCACGAGACTTGATTGTTCATAATTGAAGTTAAAGGAGATTTTGTGTAAAAGGGTTAAGCTTAAACTATTGCTAATCCGTGCATTGTGTTACGAATAATCTTGTCTTCAGAAAGAAATAACAAAAAAAAGTACATGTAGATATACATATATATGACTGTATATGACATAATCAGATTCCTAACTTTACAGTACTACTTTAGTCAAAGTGCCCTCTTCTGAAAATGGGTTCCACTACACTCGTGTTTAGCTTTCAAATCTGTGAAATTATTTAGTAATTTCGGAGCACAATCACATGGTGCTTTATAAACCACTCCATAATTATACATTCTCATGAAATTCAAGACTAAGTGTATGGGCCTTATACAAATGTGAGGTTCTGGTATGATCCGTACATCACGTGACTGTATTCGTAGCACCACGCGCGTGACTGTACTTCAGGAGTAAGTGAATTATTACTCCTCAAATGCTGGGTGGAAACCAAACTAGAGCTAGATCTTTCTTTATCCTTTTTATTTATTTTTTTAAATCTCCAACTATAGCTAGATCATGACTCGTCTTTGTAATCTTTTAAGTTCGTCCCACCCCCTCTCTGTGTACAAAACTTAATGGCATCTTGAAGAGACAAGACACTTTCCTCCCAATGGGAACCAATTCATTAGGGAACATTCCACCAAATTGAGGTAATGACCCCCTAAGCATGCATGATTACCATCTGATTAGGCACATATTACTCCATTTTATTTTGAACTTTTGGTGATATGATGATGATTCATCGTTAATCGCTTACTCAACAAAGCAAAGAGATAATGGAAAGGCCAAAGAGAATCATGACAATGTTATCCCAGTAGTGAGAGCATTATCAAGTAGTGGTATGAGAATTGGTGAAATCATGTTTGATATCATTCCACCTTAGACGAGGACAAATTTGTACACCCTCACCTAATGGGGAGCGGGGGGCTCTGCTGTCTCAGCCAGCAAACCTTGCCAACCATGGAAACGGCACGGTTTTGCCACATTAAGAGGGTTCTTCTTTGTGCTCTCTCCTTTCTTGTTTGGTACCTTTAAATAAAAAGGGCAATAAAGCAAACAAAAACATGTTTTTTATTGGGGCAAAAAAGCATCATATATAACAAACACAACCCTGCTATAAAATAAAATAAAAACTTAATTCTTGGGCGCCCTACGAATTCTGAAAAAAACCCTTACTGATATTGGATTAATATAATTTTTTACAGGTACGCATATAAAAAAGTTTTAAGATATACTAGCGGATTGAATCATCTTTACGGGATCCAAAATAAACTCCATAAAAAACCCAATAATTAATTAATATTAAATTAAGCTTTTCGCCTTACAAATTCTAAAAATGATCTGACCGAAGTCGGATCATGCTAATTTTTTACAGGATGCTAATTTTTTTAAGAACATTTTAAGAAATACTCCCTAATTATCTTAAAATGATTTTTTGTGAGGCCTATTTTTGGTGCCAAAAAGATGATTCAAATCGTTATTTTATCTTAAAATGTTTTTATGTGCGTACCTGTAAAAATTTAGTTTAATCTAATATTGGTAAGAGCTTTTTCAAAATTCGTAAGGCACCATACTAATTACTCCGTAATGTGTTTTTTATAGCTAGGTTATGTTTCTGATGCTTTTTTGCCCCATTAAAAAATAGACTTTTGTTTGCTTTGTTGCCCCATTTATTGGTACCAAACAAGGCGAAAAGACCGCACAAAGGAGACCCACTTAACATTAACGTTTTAATGGTTAGCAAGAGCTGCCGCTTCCCACCTAATGAGAGTGAAAAACCCTCACTTTGATTAGTGAAAATGATTGGTGAAAAAGATGTGAGTTTTATCACAAAGTGATGTCATGCTTACCAAAAAGTGATAGGTCTACCACAAAATAATGTCATGCTTACCAAAAAGTGATGTGATTCTATAAACTCCACACTATTTTCACCAATCAGAGTGAGAGTTTTGTTCACCCTAATGAGGGTGAACAAATTTGCACTCACCTTATAGGTTGAGAGGAGCTTTTTGACTTCTCATTTTTCACTTTTCTCATTTTGATTAACAAAAGACCTATAAAATGTATTCTGCACATACCTCCCAAACACTACTCCTGTTCCAAAATGCATTTTGCACATTTCTCTCAAATACTCCTATCAAATTCAAAATACATTCTGACCATAATCCAAAAAGCCAAAAAATCAAAAAGCTAAAAATGAAAAGCTGAAAATGAGTCTCCCAAACTGCCAAACACCCCCGAACTACATAAAAAATAGTGGTCAAAACCTATTTAAAAAAAAAAGTGACTAGACATAATGTATCTCATTTCTGAATTAAACTGCAAATAGATAAAAATGAATTTCTCCCCGGTTTGCCTTTTCTGGTAAGTGGTAACCTGCTGCTCCTTGCTATGTAGCTAGGTTGTACGAGTAAAATACAAATAACTCATGCTCCTACTTTAATTGGGCTGTCCTCAAATGGGCGATGATATTGGAGCCCAAGATCGGTCGAGTGCATGTAAGTTAGTTCAGACACCTGAATGTCTTTTGCACTTATGGCTTATTATAAATGCATATGTTTTTGCTTCCTCAAATCAAATATGGGCTATAAAGTGGAGTGGTAGCCCAGTTATAAGCATCATGTACTCACATGTATTTAAATGCATATGTTTGACAAGGTAACTGTTTGATAAGGCACTCAGGACAACTCCAGAATTTTTATTTAGCGATGACAAAAATATATAGTGCTACTATGAAAAAGCTCTATGCAAATTTAAGTGGACTTTCATTTATTTTAACCCTGGACATTGATCCAGTGCCGACAATACTAAAATGTGTTAAATTCAAATATAAAAATATATATATTTTAGTGTACTATATTTTCCGAACCCGATGAGTTTACTTGAACTCCATGGATTCAAGGTAGAGGCGTAGAGCTGCCTCTTGTATAAGTCTTGTGTTAAACTAGTTCATTCGGAACCTTGTTGTTACTTTAATTGAGCCCTTGCAATTGGAACCGTAGAATTTGGGGTATAAACGAACCGAGTTGTTTGCAAGCACCTCGTGGCTTGGCTCGTTTAGTAATCCAATGGAGCTTGAGTTTTAGGCTCGTTTAGTAAATAAGCTCGGTAAAGCTCGGCTCGTTTAAGAAGGCTCGTTAAGTAAATTATCTTGCCTCATCTCGTTAAGGGCTGGGCTCGTTTATGAACGAGCCGAGTTGGAGCTCGATTTTTGGCTCATTTACTTAACAACCCGAGCTTGAACTCTACAAAACTCCCTACATAGAATTGTCACTCCGATTTACTCGATCCGTTAGATTGAATACAAATTTATTACTCCCTCCGTCCCAATTTGTTTGCCCCTTTAGGGGAAGTGGGTTTTTAAGGGGTGAGAAAACTTTGTATTGACTTTTCTATTTTGCCCCTAAATCCAGTCAATATTACTGTGACCAAATTGGTGAGGCTAATTTATTATATGAAAGTCAAAACATATATATATTTTTTTTGGTACACAAAAACATATTCAATATGAATCTTGTTTGATAGATATCAATTAGTTTTATTATACAAAATTTTCAAAATCATAAAAACCGTTATAAAATAAAAGATAATAGACAAGCCAATTAAAATGGGAAAAGTACTTTTTAAGGGTAAAATTGGAAAGTGACCCAATTTTAATGGATGTTTTTAGAAGTGGGACAAATATTTTGGAACATCCCAAAATTGAAAGAAGGACCAAGAAATTGGGACGGAGGGAGTAATTAATAAAGAGTTGTACTATATATGATAGGTCTTGGTTTGCTTTGGTTATGAATATGATGCGTGTTGCTTTTGTGTTTTTATAAATAGATAATAGACGGATTTAATTTCACATAATTTTTATGGCATACATAAATATATCTCCTATCGATGAGAAAAATAAGAAATCGCAATTTATGTATGAAAATTCGCATTAAAAAATACTCCCAAAAAATGACTATCCATTCTCGTTTAGTGTTGTGGATTACAAGAGAAAAATGGTACTGCAACAAATATCCATTGTCGATTACAAGAGAAAAATGGTACTGCCACAAATATCATACTCTTCCTAGAGTACTTTTTGTGGGAAAATATAGTACGATTAGCATTTAAAAAAAGGATCATGATACGGACTAGTTAATTTATTGGAGAATCAAACGGCTGCACGTGGCCTTGGTGACTTGCAAAAGTGTGTGTGTCATGAGACTTGATTTGTGCATAATTGAAAAATCAAACGGCTACGCGTGGTCTGCAAAAGTGGTGGTCATGAGACTTGATTTGTGCATAATTGAAAAATCAAACGGCTACGCGTGGTCTGCAAAAGTGGTGGTCATGAGACTTGATTTGTGCACAATTGAAGTTAAAGAAAATTTGTGTACAAGGGTTAAGCTTAAGGAAACAGGGAACTAGAGAGCGCTCCCTGTAAGGCAGTCCTGGTGTGAGGCATCCTAATCTTGGGATGTGGTTTTAACGGTCTTGTTTTCATCACGACACTTTATAGATCCGAGTTGTCCATTGTCAATTATGAAATCCGAGTTGTTAATTGCTGAGATCAACGGCTCGGATGTGGACTCCGGTTCCTAAGCTTAAACTAATGCTAATCCGTGCATTGTGTTTTAGAATAATCTCGTCTTCAGAAGAAAAAAAATTTAATCAAAAAAAGAAGACGTGCAAGTTGATATACAAGCAACTCTGTTCTTAATTGAAGTCAACCAAACACAAGCTACTTACAACCTTGCATAAACACAGTATAATACATTAGTACATTGTAGTATTAGCTTCATTGTCGTCTCGATCGATCATGATCTTGAGAGAAGAGGGAACCAGCGCTCTTGAAAGGAAGAGTGGTAAGAGATCATAAAGAAGAGCAGAACAAGAAGGAACCCAACTCCCCAAGGAGTTCCACCGGCCCTATGAAGCGAGTCTCTCTCCGGCAACGGCAAGAAGAACGGTGACCAGCTATTCCCGAAGCTGGAAACCAAGTAAAGGGCTGCGAGGAGGATCAAGGGGGAAACAATCAGGAAAAGTTTGATCTGATAGAAAAGGCCTTCGAAGATGGAGTCGTAGTTGATGTACCATGAGAAGGTGATGAAGGTGAAGAGGATGAGGAGGAGGAAGCAGAGGTGGACTGGGGGAGGAGGGTGAGAGTAGGAGTCTGTGGACATTGTGGTCTTGTTTGTTTTTGGTGAAGATTTTTGAGGTTCTTTCTGGCTGAGTTGGGTTGGGGTACTTTGGTTTTGGATGAAACTCTGGTGGTGGAGATGGTTTATATAGTTGTGGAGCTTATTTTTTAACATTGTTAGGGAAAAACTTCGGTTGTTGAACCGGTACCACGTGGCAGTATCCAAGTGGATATTTTAACCTTCTAAAAGTGTTTTGGACAGTCGAGATTTTTCCGGAAACCTTCCCCTCTCTGTCTCTCCCTTTTGTCTCTTTAAAATCTGAACCACCTAATACATTTTTGGACGGCCGGGATTCGCACTGGATACCGCCACGTGAAACCCACTCGGCACCAAAAATTTCTCCATTGTTTGGGTGGAAACGACAAGAAAGTGTGAAAATCTACGCGCATCTTAATGAGGTGGTGTTAGCACGCGCCAAGGGAAAAGTGTTTTCACATAGACAACCAAATGGCTATTATTCTACAATTTCCAAGAGAGAAGCCCCGCTCTGATACCATGTAGAAACTTTATATCCAACTCAAAATTAATTAGCAATGAGTGGAGAGGTCCCAACATATATTAAGTGATCACCCATTTCACTTCTAGGCAATGTGGGACAATATTGCTTAACACGAAGTACTTACACCCAAAAAAAATTCAATACACATGTGAAAAGATCACTTGTATGAGGCGCGCGTGACTGGTTTTTTATTTGCAAAGAGAAGTGGATGCTGAAGTGGAAAGAGAGACTTTCTTCGTCAAAATACTTTGGGGTAACTTTGATTGTTATGGGGATTCTCCAAAGGGCGGTGGTAGTTTTTTGTTTTATTATTGAAAAAGTCGGCAAGTGATCAGCTGCCACGTGCCGCTGACTAAGGACCACATATTCAAGGCAGTGGTTACTTGGATGTTTATATGAAACCATTAATTTCACTTTAAATGACGTGATCAGAGTAATTTTTTTGGGATACTTAGGCCTTGTTTGGTAACACTTTCACTTTCAATTTTCTGTTTTTATTTTCAAAATTTAAGGAAGGAATCTTGTTTGGTTCACTACTTCCACTTCCAAATTATACTTTCTACTTTCACTATTTATGAAATTTGTAGAAGTTGGAAATCTTCACTTTCACTTCCAAAAAATTCACTTCCGCCGGCTGCCAAAAGCACACTATAGCGCGCGCTACAGTGATCAGCACGTTACACAGCTTCAGCTCTGGATCGAAACCTGGTAGGAGCAGTTTTTGAGAGCTTTTTTTTCCGTCCCATGGGCATTTAGGCTCTCTCTCTCTCTCTCTCTCTCTCCATCCATCAGTTAACCCAAACCCACTTTTCCATCATCCACTGGTACACCTACTCTGCCAATCTATCATCCTCTCCATATCCTTCTATTTGTGAATGCCAAGTTGATTCAGAACCCAGTTTCGAAGTTCATCATTTTCGTACATTATACCCTTCAATCGAACCTCATATCAGCTGCTACGGTCGATTTCGAAGCTTAATCTGCTAATTTTGAGCGCTCCACCTAGAGATTATAGCACATTTGGGACTGATTTGTTTGTTTCACAATGACTGAGTTTGAAACCAATTTTTCAAAACCCTATAACTCAGAATCATATGAACTTTGATGGTTTTCATTGTGCACTTTCATCCTCTATGCGTGGACTTCAACTTTGTTCAAGCTCAAAAATTTGGGTAACAAGCTTTGATTGGGTATGAGATTGAGTTGTCTCAGTTTTGGGATTGACTGGGTTTTGCTTTGTTCAACTGGGTTTTGCTTTCATTATGTTGAAGGACTTTGGTTGAAGAAGAACCAACTGGGACTGAGTAGACTGTTTTTTTTTTCTTCATGCCAATCATGTTTACATTTTTTCTTTTTTCTTTTTTGAAAATAAATTGACACAAACATGTTTTCTGTTTTTGCTTATTTTATAGAAAAGGGTTAATTTCACTAACCTCCCCTGAGGTTTGCATAAATGTCACTGCCCTCCCCTCTGGTTTCTGAAATTCCACTGCGCTCCCTTGCTTTAAAACTAAATGTCAGATACCCCCCTTTTCCGTCAATTCCGTTACAAAACCGTTAAGTCCATCTTTTTATCCCCATTTTACCCCTCCCTCTTACCCTCACAACTATAAATATAATACCCCACTAAAAAAACGTTAATTTTTTTTTCTTTTAATTGTACACCATTTTTTTTATTTCCAGATTTTTCATGAATGACTTAATTTTCACTTTGAAAATAAAAAAAAATGTCCTTATAAAGTTTTAAAAAAAAAACTGTGAAAAAATGTTGCAAATTATCTAAGTTAAAGCCAAAAAAAATGGTGTACAATTAAAAGAAAAAAAAATAACGTTTTTTTGAGTGAGGTATTATATTTATAGTTGTGAGGGTAAGAGGGAGGGGTAAAATGGGGATAAAAAGATGGACTTAACGGTTTTGTAACGGAATTGACGGAAAAGGGGGTATCTGACATTTAGTTTTAAAGCAAGGGAGCGCAGTGGAATTTCAGAAACCAGAGGGGAGGGCAGTGGCATTTATGCAAACCTCAGGGGAGGTTAGTGAAATTAACCCTATAGAAAAAACAAAAATTTGTTTTCAACAAATAGAAAACAGAAACAGAAAAGTGGAAGTGTTACCAAACAAGGCCTTAGCATTTTGTTTTTTTTTATTATAAATAGTCTGAAGTCACCCTTGTATTATAGGTCTGTAAATTATTTTGACATACTAGTATGAAATTAGATTTTGTGAGATGCATTATTGAAATTGTGCGGACAGATGTGAGACCATGCCAAGTATTGTCTCAATGAAAACAGAAAGTCTAAGCGTCCAGATTCGGCCGGCGGTCGTTGTTGGATGGCCCCTATTTAGCCTAACGGCGAGGGCTTCTCTTGTGCCTGGCGATGGATGCTATTGCCATTCTGGGCAAATTTCAACCGCTATGTTTGGGCCCGAGCAGATTTGGTGCTCCGGTTGGTGCAAGTGGTGGTGGTCTTGCTCGGCGGTGGCGGTGATGTTGGTACCGGTCGGTGATGGAAGCGGCTGTTTGTGGAGTTGCAGCTATGGTTTTCTTTGGGGGTTTTTTTTTTGGTTTTGGGCTTGGCCCATTTGTTTGTGTAATGTTTGGGCTTTGTTCCTTTGGGTGCATTTGGGCTTTGTTCCAATGGGTGTAATGGACTTTGTCCTAATAGATGTTCTCCCAGGTTGGCTCCTTGTCAATTAGGATTTGGGTCTCTAACTGGGTATATGATTGTTCTTAGGTTTGCTTAAGTATATGATGACGGTCTCCTTGTCCTATTATGCATAGTTTTTCAAAAGATTTTAGCAACTCAGTTGCTAAAATCATTATGATTTTAGCAAATGATTTCAGAAGGTGCTAAAATCATGGTATTTCAATAAAAAAAATTAAGAGTTTTTGTGTATTATTTTTTGAATTCTTTTACACTGAATTAAAGTACACGAGGAGTACTTTAATTTGATGTGGAAAAAATAATCGAAAAACGATACACGGAACCATTTCATTTTTTGATTTCAAAAAATTAATTTTAACATCTACTAAAATCATTTGCTAAAATCATGGTTGATTTTAGCAACTGAGTGGCTAAAATGTTTTGGAAAACTATGCCTTAGTCCTTTGTAACAACTTCAAAGATTAATAAAATTTTTAGTCTTTCAGAAAAATATAAAATGTATCGATACGAAATGTATGTAGTTATTTATAAATAGGTATTCGTATTCTTGAGATGTGTAGTACTATAATTTTATTTTGATTGACATTACATGCATATTATTCACGACTTATAATGGGCGGAAAATAATCACAACTTCACTTAGAAAAGGCAGGAGGGGACGTGGTGGTTTTTAATCTATCAAAGGGGAATGATGGTGGGCGGACAACGTCAAAGGAGTACTCAACTTGGCCATCGCCCTAGCAGGTTAGTAAATTTACGTAAATGATATTCCAAAGTACCAAAGAAAATATTTACATAAAATATAGGGTTAAACTTTATTTAATTTACCGGACAACGGAAGATTTTTGCAATCAATTTTAACAAGCAAAAAAAAAAAATGGTACATGCATGGCACATAGACAAGAAACGGCACAATTAAGTAAACGGGCGACCCGTTTGACCAGGGTCTTTCTTGGGATGTATTTGTTCTGGGTTGGGACTTTTGATCCTTGTCTAACTTTGTTTCCCTCCGGGGGCTTGAGTGGCATTTGATCGCGTGGTTTCTAAAAACTACGCAGTCAGGGTGTGAAAATATAGATGAAATTGGAGTATCATAATTAAAACACATTAACAATACAAGAAGGAATAGAAAGATATGCAAATCTCCCACAATTGGAGTGTCATTTGCTAATGCATCTGTGCATTTGTTTTCCTCCCAGTAGATGTGCTTGCAAATTATCATCTCAAACAGCCTCAGGAACTTGCAATCATTATATGATGTTGCTAAGGAGATGATTATCAACATTAGAATTATTCAAATCACTCATTATATTTAAAATATTTTTTTATGGGTTTTTGAAAAATTAGCGTAATTCCGATATCGGTAAGGATTTTTTTCAAAACTCATAAGCCGAAACACTCAAACACAAGCCCTGTGATGTTCGGTTTTGATTATGGTTAAGCTCTGAGCTGAGGCACCAACCCGAAAAAATTAGCTGCTATAGCAATTTTCGAGCCATAAATTTGTAGGTCAAACCTCTCTATAGAAATTTATCAGTAAAGCAAACCTAGAAAATTAGCTCTAATAGCAATTTTCAAGTCATAAATTTGCAGCTCAAACACAAGCCATACCTCTCTATTGATATTTACCAGTAACTAAAGCACAACACTCATAGCGTTAATTTAACTCAAGTCAAGAGGAATGTTGGGGTTCTGACTGCGGGTCTCTGGTAATCTGGGTAGCAATATGGGAATATAAAAAATAAAAAAAAATGTAGATAACAAGTTGGCATGATATATTTGCATATATTGGTGGTCAAATAGACATATGTCCTACTTCCACCCCTGCTCGAGCGATTATTAGAGCATTGAAGGGGGATGGTGCGCTGCACCGTGCAGCGTAGCATTTCAACCATCAAGAAGGATTTTCAACGGTCCGAATTTCTTAGAGTCTCTGAACTTGTTCTGCAAAGCCTCTAGACCACCCACACAAATGGATGGTTTAGAGGCCCTGTAAGAGCATAAAATAATCCCCCCTGCTTATAGAGGACATGACAATGATATGTTTATTGGTTTGGACAAAGAAGTTTGGGATGATGCCAACATGATGGCAAGGGGTGTCATGACACCAAATCCAAATGACATATGGAAAGCACTATGCAGCTCACAAAACATTACCCAAGGATGCACATCATTTGTTTTGCTTCCACACCTTTCAGTGGGTTGGTGAAGTGAAGGGGCATGCTACAATGTACACCCCCTATGAGATTTTGTGTCTTTAAATCTTAGTTTTTTGGTACCAAATATGAGATAATATGAGATTTTGTGGCACCAAATATGAGATTTTGTGGCTCCAAATATGATATGGCATAGGGTATGCACCCCATACGGATGGACGACCGAGATTGCGCCACATATGACGTATGGGATTTGTGCCACCTTTGACCATTGACTATATGACATTTTGTGGCTCCAAATATGAGATTTTGTGGCACCAAATATGAGATTTTGTGACTCAAAATATGAGATTTTGTGGCACCAAATATGAGATTTTGTGGCTCCAAAATATGAGATTTTGTGGTACCAAATATCAGATTTTGTGGCATCAAATATGAGATTTTCTGGAAATAGGAGAAATGCTACAATGTACACCCCCCCATATGAGATTTTGTGGCTTTAAATATGAGTTTTGTGGCACCAAATATGAGATAATATGAGATTTTGTGGCACCAAATATGAGATTTTGTGGCTCCAAATATGATGTGGCATACGTTATGCACCCCATACGGATGAACGACCGAGATTGCGCCACGTATGACGTGTGGGGATTTGTGCCACCTTTGACCATTGACTATATGAGATTTTGTGGCTCCAAATATGAGATTTTGTGGCACCAAATATGAGATTTTGTGGCTCCAAAATATGAGATTTTGTGGCACTAAATATGAGATTTTGTGACTCAAAATATGAGATTTTGTGGCACCAAATATGAGATTTTGTGACTCAAACTATGAGATTTTGTGGCACCAAATATGAGATTTTCTGGAAATATATGAGATTTTGTGGCTCCAAATATGAGGTCCGCACAAGTCCGCACGCACTGTAGCAAGTCCACACGCACTGTAGCAAAGTCCGCATGGATCCAATATGAGATTGTGTGGCTCCAAATATGAGATTTTCTGGAAATATATGAGATTTTGTAACTATTCATATGAATGTGCAAACCATATGCATTTCGTATCTCCAGCCACAAAATCTCATATTTAGAACCACAAAATCTCATATTGAGTAATTTTTAAAGGGTGCGCATTGTAGCATTTCTCATTGTTTGTTGGGATTGAAAATGAGATTGGATAAATAGCTTGGAACCACATTTTTCTATGTTTAGAATGCCACAACTGGCAAAATTATTTGAAGTACGTTACCAAATTACCTTTACAAAACAGGAGATATACAATGACTTGGGGATGTGATATCAATAATTCTCTTAGAATTGGTCTAACAAGATTACTCAACTCTATGAGACTACCTATCTCTCATTATTAGTCCGACCAATCAAACAGTGACGAATGAATTAAAATCTCCCAATAAGTAAATTTTAAGCTCAAAAGCACAAAAGTTCTTAACCTAATTGATTACATGATTGATTTTTAAAGACATTTCACATTCTATAAAGTTGAGACTTTGGTGAATCCCCATTACTGATCAACAGACAAATGTCAAAGAAATGAGAATACATTTGTTACTTTATCCCTTTACCCACTCAAGCACATGGTCCACCATTCCATTCACTAATCTAATCATGCTGCTCATCCCACCACCACCACCCCCCCAATCTTCCTTTTTTGTCCTTTAAATTGCCAAAAAAATTCCTCATTTGCATAAAAACCCTCCCATAAAACCTTCCAAATCCACACCTTTTCTCTACATCACAACATCACAAAATGGATGAGCATTTCATCAGAGGGATGGGGATTCCATTCATCTTTCTAGTGATCTCTATGATGTTTTCCAGTGCAAATTCGGATGCAGCCAAGGACAGAGAGGAGTGTACAGACCAGCTGGTGGGGCTCGCCACGTGTCTGCCTTACGTTGGTGGAAATGCCAAAGCTCCAACACCAGATTGCTGCAGTGGTCTCAAACAAGTCCTCAAGACCAACAAGAAGTGTTTGTGTGTTGTTGTTAGGGATAGAAATGATCCACAACTTGGGCTTACCATTAATGTCACACTTGCTTTAGGGTTGCCTTCTGCTTGCAATGCCCCTGCCAATGTTTCCAATTGCCCTGGTATGTCATCTACTCTGAAGTTACCAGAATCATTATGCCGATGAAAGATTAAAAAAAAAAATTACCAGATTCGTTAAAGTATAGAGAACTTCTCTTTTTATTTTCAAGAAAATATTCAGAAATCGCTGTATGGAGTGAAGACATAATTATGTGGGTTACTCTAGAACTTTGGTTTAAGTATTGGAACCAGTTGCACTTTTACACTTACGGACCAGTAACAAGGAAGGTGCCTCTCTTTCTCCGAAATTTTAATTCAGGGGTGTGGCGGCTTTAGGTTTGTTTCTCTTGGTCTTCAGTCTTTTCTTTCGGTTTGGAATTTTAATTTAAGGGTTTGGCGGCTTTAGGTTTGTTTCTCTTGGTCTTCGGTGTTTTCTTTCGGTTTGATCTTGGGGTTTCGGCGTTGTTTATTGTTTTGGTTGTTGGCGGTTGGGATGTTTTTAGTGGTTGCACGGTTTTCTTATTGCTTGTGGTGCCTGTGGTTGGCTTCTTGCCTATCTTACAGGTTTGGTTATCGGATGGCTTTTTGCCGGTGTACCCGAATCGGTTTAATCTTTGTATCCTTATCAAAGATTAATGAAGTTTTTTTGCCGATCGAAAAAAAAAATGTTATGTTTATGTGAAAATCGAGACTAGAATGAACGTCATATCTAATAAGAAGGCGGGTTATGTGTTGAGTGTAAGGAGCGCAGACTGGTTAGAGAAAATAAGTTTATCTTGTTTTTTGTTACTACTATACAACCAAAACAGAAAACCATCCTATAATTTGGTGGAACTGCATGACTCAAGTGAAAAAGATCATCTAAAATGATTTTCAATGCACAAGAACTTTTTCTTATTCTTCTGAATTTAGATGAAATCTTGTTGGAGTGCTGCAATACTAATGTTGATGGTGGTTGTAATGGGTGCAGCTCTTCTCCACATGGATCCTAATTCACCAGAAGCTCAGGTTTTCTATCAATTTGGTAAATCCTCAAGTCAGAGTGCCAGTGCCCCAGCCAGTAGCCCTGTTCCTAGTGGTAAGCAAAACAACTCTTTACTAACTACTGTATTTCTTAAGCCCATTTGGGATGTCTAAGAAACCAGGTTTTCAAAAAAGATATGCTAAAAGCTTAAAAAAGTTCTCCAAAGTCCTTTTCTTGTTGATGAAAAAATGGCCTCTTTTTTGGCCGTCGAAAAACTGGCTTTTTAAAGAGACCAAACTGGGTTTTAATTAGATGGATGATTTCCTGATAGTGGTGCTTGTTCCACTAACTTGGACTTTTGGCTTTGGGGGATTTTTCCCATTGATACGTATGTGAGGAGAATGATCTGTCTCAAAAGTCGTGAAAAGCTAAAAAGTCAAGTTAGTGGAAAAGTTTTGATTACATTTCTGTCTTGTTTATTTATATTTTGTTGGAACAGCTGAAGCCAATGCCCCAACTGGTAGTAGCACTGGAACAAGTGATGGTCATTTTAGTGGAACAAGATGGTGGGTATTGGAAGCTGTTTTTGTTGGTGGACTCATAATGTGGCTTTTCAGTTCACATTCGATCATCTGTATAATGTAGGACTCAAAGAAACTCAGACGTATTATGATGGACTCTCATCAGTTTTTTTTTAAATATAAATCTCACTCTCATCAGCTATATAACTCTGTCATTTTTGTTTGATGTTGCCCCCTCTGTGTGTGTATGTGGCTTGAAAGGTCCAAATAGACGGTCCAATTTAATTATCTACTTACTCACAAATTGAAGTAGATTTTTATTTACTTTGACTATGCGTGAATGAATCAGTGCACACAATAGTAAAGGAAAATGAAATAACATACCGAAAGAAAATGCAAAATTTTACTACATTTTTTTAACCCCTTCAACACGTAGTAAGGCCGCCCCTCAACTCTGGAGTTAAATACCGCGCAAATCTCGCGCAAATCTCTAATGGGCCCCTGTTTTGGAGAGAATTATTGGATCCCAACCTTATTGATCATTAGATTGGTATTTTTTTTCTCTCCCTAAAAAACAGAGCTCTCTCTCACAGGTGATATTATTTCGGTTCATTTTTATCTGGGTTTTGGTTAGAATTTGGTTCCCTTTGTTTTTTTGCTTCAGAATTTGGATCTGCTTCAATTCGGCTTTGTAAAACAGAATTTCGACCTTTAGGAATAGCAGGGAAATGGGTTTCAAATATACCCTAACCAACGTATGGTGATGCACAAAGCGAAAGCAGTGATGGTGTGGTCTTTTATATGAATACAGTAAAAAATAGTGACGTTTTCATCCATTTAAGGGCCAAGCTACAATGTGCACCCCCCCATATGAGATTTTGTGGCACCAAATATGAGAGAATATGAGATTTTGTGGCACCAAACATGAGATTTTGTGGCTCCAAATATGATATGGCACATGGTATGCACCCGACGGCCGAAATATGAGATTTTGTGGCTCCAAATATGAGATTTTGTGGCACTAAATATGAGATTTTGTGGCACCAAATATGAGATTTTGTGACTCAAAATATGAGATTTTGTGGCACCAAATATGAGATTTTGTGGCTCCAAAATATGAGATTTTGTGACTCAAAATATGAGATTTTGTGGCACAAAATATGAGATTTTCTGGAATATATGAGATTTTGTGGCTCTAAATATGAGATTGTGGCACTGTAGCAGTACTGTAGCAATCCGCATGGGTCCAAATATGAGATTGTGTGGCTCCAAATATGAGATTTTCTGGAAATATATGAGATTTTGTGACTATTCATATGAGTGAGCATACCATATGCACTTCATATCTCCAGCCACAAAATCTCATATTTAGAGCCACAAAATCTCATATTTTGAGTCACAAAATCTCATATTGAGAAGGGCACATTGTAGCATTACTCTCCATTTAAAGCCCAAAAATACTGATAAAGTTGGCCGCAATTGTTGAACGGTGTGCAATGATGATGTTGAGGACGGAGTCTCACTCTCAAGTCTCTAACTCTCTGATAGCGAAAACAATCTCACATACAATATAAGATACGAAAACAGTAAAGAGAATCGACACTGTACTCATTGAAAAATCCTAGATTGCCTAGATTTATAGATTTGCTAGGTTTTGTAGCTCAATAAATAATAACACCAATCAATATATGAACCAATCACAAACGAAAAGAAGTCAAATAGATGAACGCACGATATACGTGGAAAACACCTGAACGGGTAAAAAACCACGGGAATGAATCAATGCACTATATTTGTTGTATAATTACAATAATCTTACCCTATGATTTGAATCGTCACAATTGCCCTAAGACTTATTTGTTGAATCCTCGTTCACCCCACCCAGTGATTGACCGCCGCTGCCTTGAATCCACAAGTCATCCAATATTCTTCAGAAATCCACCGAAGCCCAACTCAAGTAAATTGAAACTACGTTTGTAGAAATCTCTTGGAGATAGATTGAAACCTCAATGATCCATCGATCGTGTAGATACTCCAAGATACAAAGTAGAAGATCCACCTTTATGTATCTATCCTTCGGAACATGTTTTGGGGCGGCTCTGATATGTGTATCAAGTTCAAAACCCTAGCAGAGCAATATATATATATATATAGATTGCTGAAATCGCAGAATTAACCACCCAAAAAATTAATTCGTAAATAGTAGTTTGTTCGCCTTGTCCTAGAGAAGTTGCTCAGGCATGGTTGGAAGTTGCTCAAGCATGTTTGCTGATCAGGCAAGTTGCTTGACTGGTACTCAAGCACATTGCTGGAACTTCTTGCCTTCAATTATTAACACCCAAAACTTACTCCAAACCTATCGTACCATCGCTTAATATATGACACAACGATTCCATTCCACATTCTTAAACAGATACTCTATAAAAATAATGAAAAAAATTACAACTCGATAAAGCGGGAGACACAAAAATGTGGAGTTTGTCAATCAAATTGCCAACACAAAGGAGCTTACAAACAAAAATCAATCTCTTTCATTTGGCAAATACAGTTAGAAAGTGAAGATTATTTTCTGCCGATTTCGACAACTTAGGTTGTGTTTCTACTGATGGTATTTTTGGTATTTTTAAGTGTGGAGTTCTCGAATATTGGATTTAAGCCAAAAAATCTACACAATCCAATCACAAATACGAGAGACTGTTTCGCTAGTTTAGAGGGGGACATGCTCAATTCAGAATCCATGTGCAATGGAGATGCTTCGTTTGTTTTTTAGCAGACTTTGAATGAAGACTTGTAGTCTTTGTCTGGACCCACACAATAGAACTTATGTGAGAGAATTTCAGTGGACCTAATTCAGTGGAATTTGAATTTCAATCAGTCTAGGATGAAGTTAGGAATTTCACTATACATGAGCAAATTTTTTTCAAAAATAATTTGCAGGGGCGAGCCTATATAACTCATAGAATTTTTTTTTTTTTTTTTGTATAATACTAGAGGTGGTTTTTTTTTTTTTTTCTTGCAAGGGCAACCGCCTGTACTGGCCCCCCTCTGGCTCCATCCCTAAATCAGTCCTTTTATTTCCCTCGTAACACAAATGAGTTGAGATTTCTCATTTTGGAGGCTAAGAGACTTGAAAATAAAAACAGAGACTAAGACCATTTCAATACCAACGTTTATTTGTCAAAACACAAGGTAGCAACTAGCAAGATAATTTATTCCCGCTATGTCGCATAATTCTCCGGTATATCACTTTCCGATCTCATTCCTAATGCTCGATCGATCTATACTTATGTCTCACGAATATTCTCAAAATGCAATTTCATGCTCGTGGCTGTGCTCCCACTCCCACGAATTGAATAAACTCTCTTGAAGTTATCAGCTTGTAACGGCTTGTAATTATCATCTTTCTATTTCAAACGTATTCTTATCTTGTATCAGGTGAATCCTCTCTTGTATTATTTGTAGGCTAGTTACCACTTCCAACATTGCCAAAGAAAAAAAGAATTCTTTAAATACTCCAATTAACATATGGATTAATCTACCGTCCACCCAATGGGCGGACAATAAGTGCATAGAATCTGAATTCTTACATGTAAGAATTCAAACAGTGAAAACTCTTCCATGTAAAAATTATGATTGTTTTGTGTTTTACCATCCGCTTAGTGGGCGGATAATAGAAAGATCCTTCACATATACTCCCAAGAAGATTAAACACTCTAATTAATTAACAGCAATTGTATTTTTCGCGAACATATGCCCAAATGCTAAGTTGGGCTGCCTCTTATAATTTTTTTTGTTTTTGGGTTGCCTCTTTGAGATGGCAGATGGGCTGCCTGCCTCTTATAATTTTTTTTTTTTTGCTCCTGGTCTGGGGGGTTGACCAAGCATATGGGCTTGTTAGATTCACTCCTAGGCCGGCCCTGTCCAGATGATCATTTGGATGCAATCGACACAGCTCAAGGGATAAGTTGAGCATCGCCAACAAACAGGTGATGCCAATGGCGGAGTTAGGAATAGAAGTCGAAGGGTGCAAAAGAATATTTGGTTTAGAAAATTATGGCCAGAAGGGTGCGGAGCTGCAACTATTCAATGGGATAAATATGCTCCTAAATCCACTAAAAAGTTGACCATAGAATCCACTAAAAAGTTGACTGTACGTAGAAACATTGTAGTCCTCATGTTTACATCAAATAAAAAAACAAGAATGAAGAAACATTGTAGTTCTCATTCAATACAAGTTTTAATGACTGCAAAACCCATTTAATATTTGTATTAGCATAGAAAATGCAAGAGGGAGTCCATAATTCTTTATCCCTTTACCCACTCAAGTATTGAACGTTAGGCAATCTGTATATAACTATATTCAGAAATAATCAAACGAAAATTAAAATAAACTCACCGGTTGTAAAATCCACGCTAATGAAGTTTTTGAACCAGAAGAAACGAATTTGAAACTCAAAACGAAAATGTTAGGAAGAATTTGATCAAGGTTTGTGTTTAACGCAATTTCCTTCATACGAATTTCGTCCCTGGTACGGTGCTACAAGTTTGATAGCTTCCGTCTCCCAAGATACAACGACCTCGCCTTCTAGAATTAGCACTACAATTTACAAGTCCGTCGAACTAAATTTGAGTATTGAACTCTCTCTTGAAATAAATAAAAAAATTGCAAAACAATAATGCAGTAGGAGGGTTGATTTTACGAAGTCTGACTAATGTAAATGATTGCTTTTATATACAGTAAGGGCCGTCCACTCAAATGGTGCGAATGTTCCGAACCAATGTGTCAATATTCGTAACACCGCGTTGCTTAAGCAAATATTGACCGATGCTGACTGAAGAGATGCTGGCATTGCTCGTTTTGGTTTTCAAGAACCGGTTTTCTCAATTATTATTCAATTATTATCTCTATTTTTAAATTTTATTTTTATTTTTCTCTCTATCTCTCTCCAATTATTAATACCTATTTTTTAATTATTATCCAATTTCTCACTCTAATCATTACAAAAATCAAAACTCAAATCAAACACAACCGCAACTTCCTGCCTTTTTAACAGTTGCATTTATTGGGAAAGAATTCAAACGTCAAACAGGCTTCTTTAAGGAAAAATTCAATTACTAATTAAGTAGGAAAATTCTACCGTCCGCTTAATAGGCGAACAATAAAAGTGTTCTTTGACTAATAATAATGTATTCTTGCCAGTAAAAAAGTATGCACTCTTATAGGTCAAAAAACATTCTTACCGATGCACTTTAATCATCCGCCTAATAGACGGACAATAGAAGAATTGTAATTAATAATATCAAAGGATACAATTAACTAACTAATTTGTTTCCATCGAAATTAAGCCCAAGAATTTATGACCCACTGCCACGCCCGGTCGGTATAGCGCAATGGCGCGCAAACAATTCCAACCATTCAAAATTTATTCAACATAGGACAAACAAATTACAACCAATTCAATGTTTTATACAGAGACAATTTCCAATTCACTAATAAATACGGTTACACAAAACATATTTTTCCAACGTTGATTATTCAAACGTGGCTCCACCCACTTGCCTCAAGCTTATCCCCATCACCCACATCACTGTTCCACCCTCCAGAAGGTCTGTTATTTGCCGATAAAAGCAGCCCTCTGGCTTTAGTTTTGGGCATCTCAGTGAGAGAGATTAGAGAGAGCTTCTAAGTGAGAGTGTATGTATCCGTAAAGCTTAAGCTTAGATTGGTGAGGGATTTGTAAAGAGTGTATAATTCCTCTAGTGAAAACTCACTGTGGATGTACCGTTTCGTTTGAAGAACCACGTAAAAAATCCGTCTGTGTGTGTTTCGTGTCTTTGGTTTTGATCCTTGAAGCATAACATTAAGCACATGGTCCCACCATTTACTAATCTAAATAAAAACCGAACAAAAATTCCTTTTTGCATAAAACCCTCACCCGGTCACACTGAACCTTCCTTTTTTGTCCGCGGTCCACAGTCTTCCTTTTTTGTCCCTTTAAATTGCCAAAAAAAATTCCTCATTTGCATAAAACCCTTCTCCAAATCCTCACCTTTTCTCCACATTACAACATCCCAAATGGCTAAGCATTTCATCAGAGGGATGGGGATTCCCTTCATCTTTCTAGTGATCTTTATGATGTTTTCTGGTGCAAATTCAGATGCAGCCAAGGACAGAGAGGAGTGCACAGATCAGCTGGTGGGGCTAGCCGGGTGTCTGCCTTACATTGGTGGAAATGCCAAAGCTCCAACACCAGATTGCTGCAGTGGTCTCAAACAAGTCATCAAGACCAACAAGAAGTGTTTGTGTGTTGTTGTTAGAGATAGAAATGATCCACAACTTGGGCTTACCATTAATGTCACACTTGCTTTAGGGTTGCCTTCTGTTTGCAATGCCCCTGCCAATCTTTCCGAATGCCCTGGTATGTCCTCTACTTTTTAAGTTACCAGAATCGTTAGTATATAAAATTTCTTCTTCTTTTTTTTCAAGAAAATATTGAGAAATTAGCCGTATGGAGTAAAGACATAATTAGTGTGATTGGGTTACACCTTAGACTAATCTAGAACTTGGGTTTAAGTTTTGGAGCCCTATTGCACTATTACACTTATGGGGCCATTAACAAGGAAGGTGCCTCTCTTTCTCTGGAATTTTATTCCAGGGTTCGGCGGCTTTAGGTTTGTTTCTCCTGGTCTTCGGTCTTTTCTTTTGGTTTGATCTTTTGGATTTCGGCTAGTCCTTTTGGTTTTTGTTTTTTTTTATTATAGGCAGTTGGGTTGTTTTTAGCGGTTGCGCTGTTTTCTTCTTGCTTTCGGTGTTTCTGGTTGGCTTCTTGTCGATCTTATGGGTTTGATTCTCGCCTTCTCGGGTGGCTTTTTGCCAATGTACCTGAATCTGTTTAATCTTCGTATCCTTTATCAAAGATCAATGAAATCTTTTTGCCGATAAAAAAAAAAAAATTAAGTTTATGTGAAAATCGAGATTAGAATCAACGTCACATGACTAGCATCTAATAAGAAGGCGGATTATGTGTTGAGTATAAGAACTTTTTTTATTCTTCTGATTTTAGATGAAATCTTGTTGGACTGCTGCAATACTAATGCTGATGGTTGTTGTAATGGGTGCAGCTCTTCTCCACATGACTCCTAATTCACCAGAAGCTCAGGTTTTCTATCAATTTGGTAATTCCACAGATCAGAGTGCCAGTAGCCCTGTTCCTAGTGGTAATCTACACAACTCTTTGACTAACTATTTCTTAAGCCCATTTTGGATGTCTAAGAAACCAGCTTTTCAAAAAAGTCGTGCCAAAAGTTCAAAAAAGTTCTCTAAAGTCCTTTTCTTGTTGATGACAAAAAAAATGGCCTTTTTTTTTTAGCTGTCGAAAAGACTGGCTTTTTAGAGAGACCAAGCAGAGTTTTTTAACTTTTTTCATTGATGCATGTGAGAAGAATCATCTGATTCAAAGATTATGAAAAGCTAAAAAGCCAAGTTAGTGAAACAAGTTTTTTTTTTGACATTTCTGTCTTGTTTATTTGTATTTTGTTGGAACAGCGATACCGAATGCCACCACTGGTGGTAGCACTGGAACAAGTGTAGGAGAAAAGAGTGATGGTCATTTTAGTGGAACAAGATGGTTGGGATTGGAAGCTGTCTTTGTTGCTGGACTCATAATGTGGCTTTTTACTTCACATTCCTTTATATAATTTAGGACTAAAAGAACTCAGATGGATAATGATGCACTGTCATAAGTTTTGTGTTTTTTGTTTTTGTTTTTTGTTTTTTTTTTAATCGCACTATACAACTCTCTCATTTTTGTTTGATGTTGCCCTCTCTGTGAGTGTAAAGGGATGTGGCTCGAAAGGCCACGGTCCAATTTTCCTTATAGGTTTGATGTAACACACGGCCCAAAATTGAAATTAAGGAGTTATGGTGATGGAATCATTTGTCTTGAAAACTAGTGTGTCATGTTCCGGTGTCTACAGTATTCTCTATAATATTTCACAAATCGCGAACAACTATTTGTCATATCATACAACCAGGACAGGATTCTGTAACGAACGAGTTTTTGTAATAGACCTCTGATCGACTCCTAACAAAAACATTTGTTTCTGGTTAATGGTCCGAGATAATCTTGGTTGAGTATAGAGTTTTGCAATCTGAATGTGGATGCTGTCTTTCTCCTGACCAGACAATTTCTAAATAGGGACCTTATGGTGAAGGTGACCAATGAAGGTATGGGTAAGAGACTTAGCCAGATTGGATGGATGGATGTAGTTACCAGTTGAAAGGTATAAAGAACATCTGAGAGTCCCTCATCAGTAATTTCGAGAATTTTCTTTTATAATCGAATGTCTAGGCTAGTTTGCACGTATCTTGACTAATTCTGAGACCCTAATAGGGGTGGCTCCAAAATTTCAATTCTGGGTGTGACAAAATCTTATAGAAAAATTTTGTAGAGCAAAACTCTATGTAAAAGATAAACTTTTATTGATTAAGAACTTAGTAGGTTTTTTCTATTTTTTGCCCCCTACCGTGGGTATTGTAGGATTCGTCGGCGTCTATCTCCCAGGAAAAAGCGGCAAACCACAAGCCGCTGGAACACCTCCGTCAATTGCCTTGACGAACGTGCGTCTCTCTCTCTCTCTCTCTCTCTCTCTCTCTCTCTCTCTCTCTCTCTCTCTCTCTCTCTCTCTCTCTCTCTCTCTCAAGAACTGAATATTAGAGTAGCAAGGTCTGAACTCAAATTTCTAGTGTGTTCTTTAGGTCAGGATTGCAAACAATATAAGCAAGAGAAAGGACTCTTTAGCAGCCAAAGTGAATTCAATACTAGTAACCAACAAAATAAATTATGCCATTACCTGCACTTCATGAGGGATATTAAGCCAGCCGTAACCACTGAATCCTTGAGTACTAAATCCTCAAATTCCCCAGTTTCATTCACAATATTCCAACAAAGGGTTCGCTTGAACCCTTCAATACCCCATAAGGCCGCCCTTGAACTCTAGAGTTACTCTTTTTGAGCAACAAAAACAAATATTAATCACTAAATACTACAAAGTACAAGGACCCAAAAGGTCCAAACAAAAACTAGAAAAAACAAACAACAAAAATAGAAATTACGCCAAAATTGACAGCGTGTCGATGGAGACCACCTCTCCGTTTGTGGATATGGCTGGAGGAAAATGGAGGATTCACATATCCGCACCTGGAGCTCAACGTCCCTTTGTCCCACTGCAGTGCTAGGCGCCACCACCACTCTGCCATTGGAGAACCCATAGAGTCATCGCCAAGTTTGATCGGAGCTAAGGGCTAAATAACCCATATCTGAACCGGATTTGGGTCACTGCACCACAAAAATGATTGGGTAGTGGGAGAACATCTCTTCTGAGAACGAGAGTCTCGACCACCACACAACCATGAGGAGGGAAAGCAAGAGAAAATGAGGAAGAGAGAAGGTGTTGCCGAGAAACTCCCAGGGAAGCAAAGAAAAGAAGAGGGAGGAGAGTTTTTAGCTTGGTTGCCTTTATACTATTTGAGCAGGGCCAGCCTTGACGTTTGGGTTGCCCTAGCCGAACTCTTAGCTTGGTTGCCTTTATACTACTAAGTCATAAAAAATAAAATACAAACAAGCAAAGGAATAAAGCAAAATCGAGGTTATATTATGTTTTTTAGCTTGAATGACATTAAAGAAAAATCAAAATGTAACCGTGGTTAATCGGATGGTGCTTTATAATTAGCACAATCCGATTCAAACAAAACAACTTCTCCTTGCATTTTTAAGCAAATTCTTCGATTAAGTCATCGTACTTTAAGTTATCCAAAATTAAGAGTAGAATAATGGGCTTAAAGTGGTTTTGGGTTAATGCTATATAACTTATTTATTTTTTTGCCTAACGGAAAAGGGGGGGAAAAAATGGGACACCTGGGTTGGGATTTGAACACGAGACATTCTGGAGTTAATAACTTTCCATAGACCACTACACCAACTCACCAAGTCAGCATTTTGGCAATAAGTTGGAAACTTTTTATATTTATACATAAATTACGTTTTTTTTTTTGGGGTTGCCCTAGCCCAAGGTCTTGCCAGACTTGGGTCAGGGCCGACCCTGCTAGTGTGTATGTGATTAAGCCTCATCATTTGGCCCATTGGCCCGTGGCCCGCCCGAAGCCCTCTAGGCCCGCCGGGCTTTGCCCGAGCCCGCCAAATGGGCGGGCTAGCCCAGCCCGACTTTTCCATGGGCCGGGCTTGGGCCTAATAATTTTAGCTCCAACCCGCCTGCTCGAAAGCCCAGCCTGCCGGCTCGAGTTACTAGCCAATCCGTAGCCCGGTACACTTTTACACGCGTAGCATGGGTTTATAACAAAAATATTCCAAGTCTCCTTATATAGCATTGGTTAACAATTATATTTTGGTATTATGTACAAAAAAAAAAGAAGAAAGATATAACACACATAAGATATAATACACATGTACCAAAAAATATATAATACACATACTTGGACAGCTGTGTGTAACTATGTGTATATATGTCGGAGTAAAATCTAATAGGAAACTGAACATATGCATTGAAATTTTGAAAAGGTATTCAACTTTTGACAATCCAACTAAACATATGCATTGATGGTGGAGATTTTGATATAAACAATGTTTTGATTTCTGAAAAAAAAGTTGTTAAAAAAAAATAAAAAACATTTGGCCCGCCCAAATAGCCAACCCGAAGACTGGCCTGCCCGCCCACCCGACTAAGATAAGCCCGTGGGCCGGGCCTGGGCTTCATCTTTTGAGAGATAGCTCGGCCTGCCCGTCCCGCTAAAAAGAAAAAGCCCGCTAAGCCCGGCCCGCGGACGGGCTTGGGCAGGAAGTTCTCGGGCTGGGCTGGGCTGGGCCGGGCCGGCCCGATGATGACCCTTATTTGTGATGTACCCATAGCATTGTTGCTTTTTTTTTATTCTGTCCAATGATCTTTAAATCGTATCTCCACCACTTTAATGGAATAGCAGGGATGGACTCCGGATGCATATTGTCTTTACCTAAACCTAACCAATTAGTGTGTGGTGATTCACAAAGCGGCGGCGGTGGTCTTATGTGAATACGGTAAAAAAAAGGAGTAGTGACGTATTCATCCTCTTGTTTACATATAAAATTAACAAAACCAATAATTAATTGGCACGTAATCACGGATGCCAAATATTGGCAAATATCTGTCAATGAAAATACATTGGATTATTGAATTGAAGTTGAGCAAATACGATGTCGTATTGTTTCTCAATTTAAAGAGCAGTTATTGACAGTTACGAAGTGTTGTCAATACAGAAAATCAAATTTGAAGCTATGATTTTAACTGCTAAATGTATGAAGTCCACGTGTAAACTTGTGATGCAAAGCAAGTTGCAGTTAGAACACGTGGATTACATCTTGAAAGGCAGTTATCTCCTTAAAATATAATCATTTGGGTTAGTTCAAGCAACGGTGCAGATTCAATGAGAAGCTTTTGGAAGAAGATTAACAAGAATTCAAATTCAGACGTGGAGAAGGGTAGAAACTGTCAATTCAAATTATGAAAGATGGAGTTCGAAGCAAGCCAAGTTCAAATTCATTGAGCGGGAAGTTCAACTAACAAGCAGCGTCTAAATAGGAGAAATTGAAGAGTGAAAAAGCCCGGACAAATCTGCAACAAACAGCAATCAAACAAAATGATGCTTGGTTTGTTCATTGGCAAGTAGTTTAGGATTTCGAACTCAGTTCGAAGTAGATTAGGAAGTAGTTAGGATTAATTTCGATTGTTCTTGTAACAATCACTGTTCGAAGTTCTCATCACGTTGTATTTTAAAGTTGAAAGCAATTTCGAAGTAAGTTTACCTTTGATTTATTAATCGAAATATCTTGTTTCCTTGTTGTTCTTTAATTTCCTAAGTATATTGGTTTACATTTCTTCACTTATAAAGAAAAATCCTCTTAATTGAGGTAATTGAACCATTAAAACACAATCACCTGATTAGATTTGGTTTTTCCAAAATTAATCTGAGGGAGGAGATTGAAACTCTCTCTGGCACGCTCGCACTCAATTATTTTTCATTGCAAAGAAGTAAAAGAACCAAACACCTCCATTTATAAAGCCCAAAAATACTGGTAAAGTCGGCCGCAATTGTTGAACGGCGTGAAACGATAAGGAGGGAGTCCCACTCTTTTTTTTATTTTGTCATTCGTCATTCTTAATCTATTACATGAGGGAGTAGAGAATAAGACTCGATCCTAGGATGCTGTGTAGGGCATCTAAGAGCTCTATCGCATGAGCTAGCCACCACTTGCGACGGAGTCCCACTCTCAAGTCTCTAACTCTCGTTACATCCGAGTTATCAAAAAGTGTATTGGACGATCTAGATTGAAACCCTCTCTTCTCCTCTCTCTCTCTGCTTTCTTTCTTCTGCTTCACTCTCCATAATTCGAACCGTCTAAAATCAAAATGGACGACCCAGATCACACTCGCAAGTGAGAAAAAATTTGTTCACCCTCACTAAAAGAGGATGAACAAAACTCTCATCCTGATTGGTTGAAATAGTATGAGGTCCACAGAATCAACACACTTTTTGGTAGACATGACATCACTTTGGGGTGAGATCCACGCCATTTTTGGTGGACCCCACACCATTTTAACCAATAAGAGTGAGGGTTTTGTTCACCCTCTTTTGGTGAGGGTAAACAAATTTTTTTACCTCGCGAGTACCACGTGGTACCTGCTCGGCACTGAAAAATTTCTCCTAACTCTCATTGGCCTTGTTCACTTCCCTTTTTCTGCCAATTTCAAAAAGATTCTCTTCTGAAAAATTGCTCCCAATTCTCATTGGCCTTGTTCACTTCCCTTTTTCTGCTAATTTCAAAAAGATTCTCTTTCCACTCATTACTTCATTATTTCATTTCTCTTTCTATCTCGTTCTAATCATTACCTCATTATTTTCATTTTCAAAAATCCAACCAAACACTATCAAAAATTCTTATTTCATATTTGGGCTCAAGGTTTGGTTACCATTTTTTCTGAAAGTACTAAATAAGGATTTGGAGACAGATTACTCCATGTGCATCAATTATTTTTGGCTATTTTAATACTTTAGCAAAAATGAAAAATCACCAATAATCTTCATATTTGGTGAGAGCAGCATGCTCTCTAGCAGATATGTGAAGCGACATGCTCTTTAATTAACAAATACTATGTGAAGTTAACTACAGTATTTAAATTTTAAAGTCGGCTTATAAAGATACTCCTATCAAAATCTAAACATACATTTTATGTATCCAATAAAACATAGACGTGTCACAGTATAATTCTTAGTATTTCAGTGGATTATGGTGTTAATTAAGGAGATGTTCTATACTTGCAAAATACGTCACATTAAAAACTGTGAAAAATTAATTTATTTTAAAAACACACTTAGCGAAACAGCCCAAACCGTGGTCCATTCAATTTTGTTTTGGTTGACTGTTAGTTATGATCGGTTGAGCAAATGGACCCACACCACCAAACGAATTCCCCCAAACAAATCGGACATAAAATGTCAACTGCGTAGCATATACAGACAAAACAGATAATCTAGGCCCAGACCCCCCAACTTATGCAGAAGTACGGTTCTGTCCTCTTCTCTGATTGACCTTGAAAAAGTTAAAGAAAAATCTATAATTAGTTCATTGAGCTGTCATTAAAATTTTAAAAGTGAAAATTTTCGGTGAAAGACTTAACTCTTCTGAGTAAGAGTCTTTAAAATGTAAATTTTTTTACGTGCAATAGTTAACTCTTCCATGCAAGAGCCTTGCTTTATTGTTAGCCAATAGAATGACTGAAGAGGTTAGGAAGGACTAAATTGTCTTTTCAAGCATGGTAGGCCAATAACTAATTAATTACATTAACCCCAAAACTTTGTCCAAAACATTACTTCTACCGGGATAAAGTACTCCTGTAGTTTTGGAGAAAGCGACTATTGTCCTGGTAATAGTAGCACCATTTGAGATATAGATACACGATACATATATAATTCCCTCTGTGGGCATTGGGCAACAAGGAGAAGAAAGAAACCGATTTGGAGTGGAAAAAGAAGGCATTGACTGCAGGCAAAGCTGCAAAGGTCTTTCAAGTTTCAACCTTTCCAATTCTCTCTCTCTTCGAAGGAAGTCAGAGAGGTATGAAGTCGAATTTCTCATGGAAATCTTGTGGTTTGACATAGTAAATTGAAGGGTAAGTTCTGTACTGCTCTTGTGGTATGTATGCATCATCCTTCATATTTCGATTTTAGGGTTTCTGGATTTTTGGGCAAGAACCTTACTGGATGGGTATATTTTCAAGTCGTTTCATTTCTTTATTCAATACTTTTTCTTTTTTTTTCTTTTCCTTTCCTTGGGTGGAGGACAGCATTATATGGTTTTCAAGGAATTTTTTTGGGTGTTTCCAATACTCTAATTATGGGTTATTTGTAGATTGATTGATGTTTTGGGTTTAGGGGCTGCTTGTTTGTATGAACACGAAAATTTGTGGGTAGGTGGAGTTCATCGTAGTTAAATCTTGGGCAATTTTATTTGATCTGCAGAATTGTGTTCTTGCATAGTTCTAATTGTGTCAGAAATGATATGAAAAAAGAAAAACTGAACAGCTGATTGATGGGTGATATATAATGCATTCTTGAAATGAGAGGCGCACGCAGTCATTGCCATTTGATTGATGGAGTTCATCGTAGTTACATCTTGGGCTATTTCAGAAATTCTGTACTTTCCTTGAGTGTTTCACGAACTGTGAGAACATGTAGTTTCCAAATTCACCCTTCTTTCTTTTCCCCAATTACAACACGGAAAGTCTTTTTGTCACTTCTTCAACCTCATCACATCTGTGCACAAGGCCATCATGAATAAGGAATGGAGTGGTTAGATAACGAGCTCATTGTGAAGAGAAATGTGCTATTGCATTTGTATTACTGAACCATGATTGCTGCAAATGACAAGTTCTTGATGTTAGAAACTTAGAATTTCCCTCCCCTTCCACCGTTTTCCCTATTTCTTGTAAGAATGACTGCCGTCGCAAAAAATGCATTTCCGATTCTCCATAGACACTTGCAAATGCTCGTTTTCGTGTGAGTTTTTTGTTGCAGTTGCCGAAGTGGTGAAATTTAAACTGTGCCCGTGATAAAAAAAAATGAATACAAGAATGTGACTAATTGGTTTCTAACTTTTCCATTTTGCATATTGCATTGCATGATCATTGTCAAGTTTACTTCCCCTCACTGTCTCACTCTCCAACTCACACACAAAAGCTACTTCTCTTGTTTTATTCTGAAGTGTGGTAGACCACGTGCTTGGAAATAGATTACTTACTTCTGTTTCCCAAATTGTTTTTCGGTTGCACCACTTGGGATCTACTACGAACCTATGCTGCTTTATACTGTTTGATTAAGTCAATTATCATGGTTGGAAATATTTATTACTCCGTAATTTTGCATTTTTTTTTCTTTCTGAAGCTCAATTCAGACTTTTCAGGGTTCCCATTGGTTGGGGGAATTCTATAGTCAGCGCGTTTCACAAAGTAATGATTAATGATATGGGGGATGAGGAATCATGCACCAAGCCCCTTGGAAGGTGTTCTGTCCTCTTTTATGGTGTGGGACACATGCTCAATGACATAACTTCTGCTTGCTGGTTCACTTACCTCTTAGTGTTCTTGACAGACATTGGATTGTCCCCAAGGTACACATTCAACTCCTGGTTACAACACGTGATACAGTTTGTTGTTTTTTTTACCTTTTATTCATGTAAGTTTATCTTGTTTAGGAATTGACGCATAGAGTACCAGAAATACAATGATACATGAACGGATGTTTTTGCAATTGCAAATACAGAAAACGTACATTTGCTATAGGTTGTGAAGGGCCACAAAAAACAGTTCAAGCAGAGTGAATTTGAATAATTAATGGTCTCAATATTGTGGATGGTCCTTACTCAGTGACTATCTCATCAACGTGAGGAGTTGTGAGAAGTTTTTGTGTAAACGTTAGCCTTCCAATTTTATTCATATAAAGTGTGGGCCTTAGACTATAAAACTTTCACACTTGAGAACCAAGCCTTTACCATTGCTTCAACCAGTGGACCAATAATTGCAAAAGAACTGTCTGCTTCTCTTGATCCTTCCTTGACACCCCCTCCACTCTTTCAGAGAAAAAGAGGAACTATTTGCGTTATTATGAACATCTGAACTCCAACATTGAAGTACTTGAGGGATTTTTAAATAACTCCAGAAATTGGTTCACAGTGATGCAAGCCCAAAGTTTTTCAGCAATTATCCAGTAGTTCCATGATCAGGTTGTCTATCTCGATAGCTACAATTTGGGCCTTCATATTGTTTTGTAGAAACTTTTCAAGAATTTAGCCGAAGTCAAATACAGTTTTCATTTAATGAATTCTTCGGCAGGGCTTAGGTTGCGATTGATTGCAAACATGCAGTATTTCTCAATTGACCGCTCCTATTTCTCAATTGACCTCTCCTAGGTAGTTTGAGAAGTTTGTCACTTGCATTTCTCGAGGGAGCTGAGATTATGATCACAGGTTGCCTTTATATGCCCCTCTTTGAGGCATTAGATGGTTAGCTCATTGGTATTGTGTGACTCTGTTAATAATTAAAACCGTGATAGATTCACTCCATTCAGTTGTACCCAGTACACACTTCCTGTACATGCATGTGTAGCCTCTAGGGGTGTAACCGGTTCGGTTCGGTCCGGTTTAGAGGAGTTTTCGACCGAACCGAGCAACATCGGTTCAGAGGAACCATAGAACCGAAACCGACTTTTTAGAGATCGGTTCGGTTCCGGTTCGGTTCGTCCCGGTTCGGAAGTCGGTTCGGTTCAGACGTGTAACCCAAAAAATCCTAGATAATCAGATACACAGACCAAACTTCAAAGAGAGGAGAACAATCATCGAACCAGATACAAACTCAGATCCAAAGTTTATACACAAATTTATACATAAAACTTAGATTCACCGATGTATATACACATTTATATACACCACACATACATATTACATACAAATCGAGAGAGAGAAAGAAAGGCGAAACCAGAGCTATCGAGTACTGATCTGCCGTCTACGCCATCATCCATCATCGTCGTCGTCCGATTCCTCTTCGTCCGAGAGAGAGACGCCATCATCCATCATCAGACGAGAGGAGAGAGAGGGAGATGTGGAAGAGAGAGAGATGATTTGAGATCTGGGGGGAGAGAGAGAGAGAGAGAGGTCTGGACGACTTTGAGATGAGTGGAAGAGTCTTGAACTTGGGACTTGGGAAGTGAGAGTACAGTTGGTAAGTGACGTATATATATAGAAGGGAACCAATTATTCTAATAAATATTACTATTTCCTGATTTACTCACAATGGTTTGCTAGCATAGTTGGTAAGCGGTGTTGTTTCCGTGCGAGAGGGCGCGGTTCGAATCCCAGCCCCTTTTATTTTTTGAGCGTGAATCATATATAATATATAATAAACCGGTTCGGTTCGGTTCGAACTGGGATTTAATTTCAAGAACCGGGAACCGAACCGGTCCCAAAATTTCAGAACTTTTCAAAACCGAACCGAACCGGCTAAGTTTAAAAACCGAAAATAAAAACCGGTTCGGTCCGATTCTTCGGTTCGGTTCTTTGTTTTTTTTGTTCAGCCCTAGTAGCCTCCCCCAAGTCCTTGGATGAGCTTATTGTAGGATTTTAGAAGTGTGAACATTGACTGATTCCTATCAAGTTCCTTCATCATGCATTGGTCTTTGATTACTAAGTCATGAACTTAGTAACTTACTGTTTTATAAACACACATTTCTTTGCTTCAGAGGGATGGATATCGATTCCTTAGTAAAGTGTCTTTAACTTCTGTATGACATCTTCGACTCCAGACTTGCATAATGAACAAGGAATCACTGTAGGTTTAGAGCAATTTGAAGGTTACACTGTTCTTGTTAAGTTATTGGTGGCTTCTATGCTCTAACAACTGTACTTTCCAGATTCTTGTTAGGGTTAGCAGTTCATGCATTCAAACCAGAGTTTCTCTCCACTATGGGCCGAAAGATGGTGATTCTTGGTGGGTAGCGAGTTGTTCACCTATCCCTTGAGCACTATCTCAACTCTCAAGCACTTGTACTACCTCTGATTTCCCACAAGCACGCTAGGGATTTGTAGTCTTGGTTCCATAACTATCTTTCTACGGTTAGCACATGAATACACAAACCTTATGGTTTCTTGGAAACTTTGTGCTTTCTTTTCCATCAAGGGTTTCATAATGAACTCTTAGTGAGCTTCCCAGATGATATTCTTTCCCTTCATTCTCTCTCACCTATTTGTACCCATCATTTTCGTTTCGTTCATATTTCTAGTCCCTGTTGTCTAATGATTTAAATAATAGATCCTAGCAACCTAGCATGATAAACCAACCTGCCTATTTCTCGTGGTATGATACATCAACCTTATGATTGCAAAATACAACCCTAGCATCACTGTTAGTATTGGTGTTGTCTTCCACACAGTGGAAATTCTGGTTTTTGGTTGTGAATTATTACAAATTCGTCTCCTGTCATTTTCCAAATAAAGCTGATGAAATTGCCTCTGGTTGCTGTTTTCAAGCCGTTGGTCTAAGAAAGTAGGTTGTCCAAAAAATTATTAAAATGTTTTCTAAATTTGAATAGTGTTGATAGTGTTAGTATAATAGCCTAGGTTCTTATAATCTGTATAATTTAGGTTTGATTAGGACAAAACCGGTTATTTTTTTTCGATTTTTTTCTTAAGAAAAAAGAAGAAGGATATGAGAGTTGTCGTAATTAACCTAGAGAAATGGATAAAAATGATTCTTGTATTTTTCATGCGTTATTCTAGAAGAATTTCAATGTTCAAATGTATTATACTGGAAAGCAAAAGCTCTGAGATGTAATAAGGACGCATTTAAATAGAAATAAATCTATGAAGTCGCCCCCCCCTTGGGGCCAAATTCCTTACTCCGCCACTGCACACAACACACTGTGTTATTGAAGTTAATGAATTTAAATTAAGTGTTTAGGTAGAGTTTTATTTTCTCCTGAAAAATAACTAGGCTTTCGATATATTGCTGTCAAGACCCCGGCGTTCCAATATATTCCTTGTCCTGATTTACAGGGATGCTGCTGCTGTCATGCTTTTTGGTCAGATAGCTGATGGCTTCACAACTATATTTGCTGGTGAACTGGTATCCCCTAAGTTACACATGGTGTTAGGATAGTTGTCGTTAGTCACTTTATGTTTTGTATTTTGACATGTCCCTCCTCTTGGAAGAACTGGTACCCGAATTCCTGCCGTTTATTTCCCCATAATTTACAGCTTCAAAACTTATAATTTTTTTCATTTTATCTTGACTGTCCATCGATTTCATTTCAGTTAGCCCGAACCTTCGAAATCTTTTGAGTAAGACAAAGTAAATTGAATATTAAGCAAATAGAGTTATATAATCCACTTAGTTGAATACTTGAATCTCAACTTCCATCCAGAAGCAAGGTGGGTTGGTAGATGCAGATGCTGTGATTGCTTTATGTATGAAACTATGAAAGTAGTAGTACTTGTCTTCCGTTTAGTGAACCCACGTTAGTTATCTGAGGTCAATGTCATCTTTTAATTTTCAAGTATTAATGCTTTCTTTTAGGTGTATGATGGCGACATCTTGAGCACTGGAGATGATTCTGTGTTGTTTGCTTAATTGATAGATAGACAGGTTTGGACATTTCAAAATATGGCATGGTGCAGGATCTGCTTTGGTTGCTGTTTCATTTTCATCAGTTTTTGGGGGTTGTATTCCTTGCAAAATCCTAGGTACCAATTCATCTACTCTGCAAACAATTGGGTACAGCACGTTTGCAGCAATCTTCAATGTGGGTTGGGCTGCTACTCAAGTCTCACACATGTAATTATTTCCTCTGTCCAGTTGAATGTGGATTGCTTGTCAGTCCAGATAATTGTAGATTAGTTTATAATCTACACTGACTTGCATTTTTTTTGTATGCAAGATTGCATCAATACAGAACTAACAATTGTTTAGTTGGCAATAGTTAAGATATGATGTTTACCTTTGATTCCATTGTAGGTCTATGGTGAATTGTATCACGCTCAATTCAACAAGTAGAGTGGTGTTGGCTAGCTGCCGCAATGCCTTCACAATGGTTAGTGCATCTCGAATATGATTTTGTGTAACTATTGAACATCATTGAAAGAGGTGTTTACACTTCCATACCCTTATTGGATGTATGAAATCCTTTTAAAGGTTGCCAACCTCAGCCTATATGCTGTTGCTTTCATAGTCTTCAAAGTCATGTCTTCAAATACAATTGTAGACGTTGAAAACCAGGTATGTTTTGCTTGGAAGTGTTATTCTTTTAGTTGTTCAATTCTTTCTATTGTATTTTTGTCTTAGCTTGTTTGTAAATGCGCAGTACCGCTGGATAGCATATTCATCAATTTTTATTGGGTGTTGCTTTGTGGGTATATTTTATGTTGGAACCAAAGAGCCGAGGTCTGCCACATTCTCTCTCTCTCTCTCTCTCAATGCATTTGAGCTGCTTGTGTTTTCTTTTTGATCACTTTGTGCCAGTTGCATGCAGTTCACAGCTTCATGGTTGTGACAATGATTTAAGCTTTCTTGTGTGTAGATTGAAACAAGGAGTTCAAGGAGAAAGTTTCGCGAGGATATCATGGGCTTATTGGTTCAAAAAAGTCTTATACTACCAAGTTGCTCTTGTTTATGTGCTCACTAGACTAGTGACCAATGTTTCACAGGTCTGTATGCTTTTTCCCAATCAGTACAATACTGGTGTGCGTTTTATCTTCACCAATAAACTATTTTGAGGAATTTCCCATGCATATAATGGATTTTTTGCAAAAGGGAAGTTTCCCTGCTAGCAATTTCCTTTCAAACCAGTCATTGTTATATTGGCTACCTGTACAATATCATTTCCCATTAACTTGATTGAATTTGCACCGAAAATTAAATGCGTAATTTTCTTTATTGGTTAAAGCAAGTTAGCTGATGTTTTTTTTATTTATTATTATTATTTATTTATTTTTTCCAGGCATTTCTTGCATTCTATGTCATCAATGATCTGCAAATGGCTCAATCATCTAAGGCTGTGGTAATTTCTGAGGCCTTGTCCACAATGAAATGTTCATGATACATTAGAGAAATATAGGATGCATTCTCATGGATCATGCTTGACCAATGTGGCAGATTCCAGCAATCATCTACATTGCCAGCTTTATTGTCTCAGTCCTCCTACAGGTCCCCTCTCGAGAATTGGCTGTCTCGGAAAATATGTTACATGATGCTACCACATTGTTTCCTTCATTTACAGTTAACCTTTTGTTGACCCTATAGGAAATTACATGGACTGGCCAACGCTTGAAATTGTTTTATTCTGCTGGAGGCATTCTTTGGATTTTATGTGGTGCTGGGCTCCTATTTTTACCTACGAGCATGGATGCTGCTTTGTACTTTTTGTCCATAGTGATCGGGATAGCAAATGCCCTCATGATGGTATGATAGAGTCCTGCTTTCATTCTATAGCCTATTATTATATGTTTGATTGGTTGAGATATGAAAGTATGAGACAGTAACGTTTTGAGTCTAAAGCTCGATAGCATTTAAGTTAACTGTGGCTTCAAGCTTAATGGGTAATGTCAACTAAGTCTGACTTTGCAATCTATCTTCTGCTGATGGAGAAAGTTCATCTGATAGTCCTTGGTCTAGTTTCTTTTGCTTATTTGACATTATTTTACCAATCATATGATAATGCATATGGTTGAAACTGCCTCATCGGGAGATTGAACTCTCTCTCACACATTGTTGGTATCATGTTATGTGTGTGTAATGGAAGTAGAATTAAAACAAAGTAATATTCTTTTGTTCAAACTGTCTCATCAGGAGATTGAACTCTCTCTCTCTCTCTCTCTCTCTCTCTCTCTCTCTCTCTCTCTCTCTCTCTCTCTCTCTCTCTCTCACACACACACACACACACACACACACACACACACACATTGTCGGTATCATGTTTCATGTGTGTAATGGAAACTATGTTCATGCCATCTTATTAGAAGTTGAGCGAAGTAAGATTCTGCCTAAAGTGGACATTCAGAGATCCACTGCGGCTTTTAGCCGTTCAAAGGTCAATATCTCAAAATTTGGGGAATTTGAATGAGAACTGGGGAAGGTAAATTTCGGGAAATCGCAATTCTATATTAGTGCTGAATGAGAAATATAATAACCCAGTTCAAGATTAGAACCTTGGGTTAACGTGGGCATATGTTCTTTCTGGGGCTGAGGAAAGGAGAGCTTTATATGTTACAAAATAGCAATACTAGGGATAAACATCTAATAACCATGAGTTTGTTACACCGGCAGCTGATATAAAAAAGTTGTTCTGATGTTCTTTGTAGAATTTTTGAATCTCGTTATAAGTTTATCCTGATCTTATATTGCTTAAACTTTTTTGCTTCTTTGAGTGCAGGTGACTGCCATAAGCATGCAAAGCTTTCTAGTTGGTCAAGATCTCAATGGATGTGCTTTTGTGTATGGGTCATTGAGCTTCATGGACAAAATCTCATGTGGGATTGCCTTGTACATTCTTGAATCGTATCAGAGTGAGTCTCATGCCATTTTATATACATATTTTTTTGCCGTCCTGATAGCTTAGGTTGCATTCACCCAGTAAAGAGGCTCAAGTTAGATTCTTCTTCACTCTAGAAAAGCATGTATTTTCCCTGCCGCCACTCCCTCGTGGGGCACATGCGCGTGAGCTTGTGCTTGTATTGCTCATATACAGGAATGAATGGGAACCACAAGGATGCACTCATGCACCCTATCTGAAACGTATTCTATGTTTAGAAAAGGGGTAGTCTCCTTTCAAAGATGAAATAGAAGAAGATGGCCGAGTTTGTTAAATTGATTTGTTAAGATGAATGTTCTTCTGATATACCGGATGTTGGTTTGTTGACGATGTTTTTTGACTTGACATTGTTCGGGTTTTTTTCCTTGCAGATACCTCTCCAAACCTGATGGGATGTAGTTCATTGATTTCCTGTTTTTCAGTTTCAAGAATGGGTTTGGGTCTTATTCCGGCCGTTTGTGCACTTGCTGGGGTGCTTGTTACATTAACCATGGAGCTTCACTCCACCCCTCCAAAGCCTTTAATGGAGCCCCTATTAGCATAGTGATAAAAGGAAACACTTTTTTTCTTTTTCTTTTTCTTTTTCAATCAGCATTAACACATTGGAAACCACCAAGCACGTAGCTCAGCTGGTAAGGGGATGTGCTAGCTTAACCAAGATCTCAGGTTCGAGACTTGAGAATGCAGCTGTGTTAAAACTTGGTTGGGAGAGCTTTGCCGCCTTTATGGTCCTACCCGGCTCGAATCCGGATTAGTCGGGGCCAATGTGGTTACCAGACACCGGATGGTCTTTACCAAAAAAAAAATTAACACATTGGAAGAACATCTCCGCGTCAAGAATCGACTTGGAACTTAGATTTACAGAGAAAATGGGATTTAACAGAGCCACAACAGACCATCTTTTTCTTTATTCTGTATAGTTTCTTCTCTCTCTTTTCTGAAACTTTTTTTCCTCGTTTCCTTCGTTTCTTCTTCTATAGTCATTGTTCATGAAAAGAACGTAATGTGTACGCAATTAGCTTTGTAATTACATTATAGAATGATCATTCGTTTGATCTGATAGTTAGCGGAAACAACTTCAACAGATTGTCGAGGAAAACCCGAATTCAAAACTCTTGAGACTCCAAATACATATTGTTGTAATAGTGAGTTAGCCGTCTTACTTATATTATTTTCGCTATCGGACCTGTTGTTTCATTTGAGCTTGAAGTTTTGCGCTTACTCAGTTTCCTTGTTCAAGCACCAGCAGGATTGAGCTATCAGCCGACTGCTTATCGCATTTCGTAGATTTATTTTGAACGAAGTATTGTTGTCGTGCTCATATTTATTCTGATTCCCGTAGTAAAACAAACATGCGGGACAAAATTGGATCGGACAACATTTCAGTGGCGGACGAAAAAATCTTATCACGGAGGGACCAAATTATATATATATATATATTTATAAATTAACAACAAAATAACACCTTTATATATTAGTAACACAATTTTGAGGAGGTCTTTCTTCGTAACTTTTACAAATTAAATTTACCCCTGGCTCCATTGGCATCATTCCTTGGCCCTGTTCACGTCGTTAAATCTTCTTTAAATGGTTTCCATTTTTCTATTTTACACAATTTTTTTAACCTTTGCCAGTCCCATAAATTTACTTGATTTAGCAAAGTATAATTAGAATTCTAAATTTGTTATGTAATGATGGCACATGTTATAAAATAATGTACCTTTTGTATAGTTAACAATATTTTGCCGAACAAACCCCAAGGGATTGGCAAAGTTGGGACCAAACCCCTAAGTCCTAAGATAAGACCATTTGAGTGGTTTTGTCTTAGAATTTAGGGGTTTGCTCTTAGACAAGGGTTCTTAGGTTTGATTTCTCTGGCCTTTGGGGCCACTCCCCTTACCCTCAAACTCTTGGCCTACTGTCCTGGACATCCGATTGTGAAAAAATAATTGTGCCGAACAAAACCTCAATAATTGCTGAGCTGTAAACTTTTTTTTGGACGCGAAGAAAGTAAAGATTCAGCTTCTCTCTCTAGAAACATCCTTTGCCTTCTCTCTAACTTTTCTTTCTTCTAGGGTTTTGCTCGGGAGGGGGTGAGGCCACCGCCTCATCTGCCTTCACCCCCCTCCCCTCCTCTCTCAGATCCCCTCATCCTCACCTCCATATCATCCTTTTCGACCTCCTACCGACCACGCCGCTATCCACCTTCATCTCTTTCGTTGCTTCCACCGCTCCACCGTCCGCCTCCCTCCGTGGTTCCGGTATTGAGGACCCGTTCAGGATCTGATTTGAAGATTGGGGATGGGGGTCTGCTCCTCCGGCGAATAAGTTACTTGATCCGGCGCGGCGGCGGTTTCCGGCGACATCTCTGACTGGGGTTCCTCTGAGTTGTTTTTTTCTTTTGTTTTTTTCTTTGTTTATGCCCCTGTGGGATTTTATCCCTCTGTGGGATCTTATTGCCCCCATATTTTGGGTGGTTTTTTTATGATTTCATCAGTGTGTTGTTGCGTCTGGTTTGAGCTGGGTGTCCCCTTTTGGGATCCTCTTCTACCAAATCGAGGATGGACTCTACGCCCGCACCTAGTGTAGGTCTGCTTTTGCAGTACGTGTCTTGGGCCTGTGAGCCTATGTGCTCTTTGCAGTTGCTCGTATCTTTGATTTTGGTAGTTTTGGTTCATTCCTGTATATTGTGATGAAATCTTTGCCTTAGGGCCGGTTGGTGAAATGATATGACTGTTATCAAAAAAAAAAAAAAAAAACTTTGTTTTGGAAGATTAGATAACTATTTAGGTACGGGCTATCGGATCTAATTAACTCAATATCCAAATATTACTGTAAAATACATATTTCCATCAAATGCTCGATAAGAAGCACCCGTCGGGTTATGTTTCTAGCGATTACTCGACAACAAGCACACGTCAGGTCATTGCTGGAAATAAGACCCGATGTGTGCTTATTATCAAATAATCGCTAGAAACATGACCCGACGGGTGCTTGTTGCTGGGTAATTGATCGAAATATGATCCAATGTGTGCTTGTTATCGCGTAATCGCTCGAAATAAGAACCAGAATTATTTAGGTACGGTCTCTTGGATCTACTAAATAATTCAATATCCAAATATTACTGTCAAATACATACCGAAAAACTTAAATATCAATGTTTTTTTTTTAATTAAAAGAAGTTGTAATTTCAATTATTGGGAAACTTTAAATTGTACGGCTGGTTTCTTTTAGAATTACTAAAATTGTCCAGGTGGTTAAATTCCAAAAATAAAAATACTAAAAATTTGTACAGGTTGGCAATTAAAAATACTACATAAGTTGGTTTAGACGCCGTCGATAAAAAGTGGAGTAGATCGGAAAACTACGAGAGTTTCTCTCTCTTTGGTTTTTGCCAAATCTCTCGCTCGCCTTCTTGCGAGCTCTCTCTCTCTCAAAAGCCGTGAGCCAAAATCTAGGGTTAGGGTTTCAGACCCCATTTCCCGTGTACTGACGTCAGAAGAAGAAGAAGATGAGCGTGGATCTGGTGGCCTCGAGCACACATGGCAACGTCGACGAGCAGATTGCACAGCTCATGCAGTGCAAGCCATTGTCCGAGCCCGAGGTTCATCTCTGCTTTCTCTCTCCTCTCCTCTCAATACATATCCCTATACATTTTCGCCTTCTTGTGTTTACAAATTCTTCAATTACGTTGTTATCGGACGGATCTGGGTTGACGTTGCCTCGGTATCCGCGTTTTCAGCAGAAATGCTTTACGTACGATTTATGTATTCACTTGTGCATACCTTTATGCATATGTATGGGTGATATTGGGGGAATCATGGATTTTCTTGATGTGGGGGGTCTATGAATTATAAAACTAACTATATGAAGATTGTACTTTAGATTTGTGTTTTTGAAGGTTTTATGAATTACGAGAAAGTTGATACGGTTATTCTTGATGGAAATGCTTAGGGAGGGGAAGAAAGACCAAAATTGGCATGCTTAGGGAGTGCGACTTGGTGTTGGTAATCTAGATTTGTGTCGTTCATGGACCCTTGATAATCAGGTTTGAGCTCCTTTTGGATGGTGAGAAAGGGAGAGATAAGAAAGGAGAGCCCTTTCTCCCTAAAGTTCACCATTTTTTTTTTAGATTGGATGAGAAAGTGGAAGGGCCAATCAAAACATTTCAATTTTTATACTTTTTTCTCCAGTTCTCACCAAAATACTCAATCCAAATCAGTGATTTGGTTAGAGACCAGACCCCTTTCTTTTCTTTTCTCATGAAATCTCTCCATCCAAAGGGACTGTAGTTTTTGTGGAACCTACCTAAATTACAAGAAAGTTGATATGGTTATTGTTGTTGGAAATGCTTAGTGAGGGAAAGGAAAGGCCTGATATTTGACATGAGATTGGAAGAATGTGATGTTATGAGGGTGAGAAATGTAGAAAGGTCCTCTGTTGTAATTCCTTTGAGGGTATGCAAGATGCTGTAACTTAAATTACAAATTTTGTACATAATGAGAACACTGATAGGGCTGTCTTGTACGTGATACTCATTAGAGCAACTTGAGAGGAAGGTTGAGGAGTGTGTCAATGTCCTGGACTCCTGGGGCTAAACCTCGTGGACGATTTGTAGGATGGGGTTTGTTGGTCAAGAGAGTTGTTCCTTCATTAAGTCATGCCTAGTGGGACTTATATTTATCTTGGATTGTTGTAACTTGTAAGTTGCTCTGTGCATCCTAATGTATTGTCTTGAAATCTTTTGATGTGTGCTCATTGCAATATGTGAAGACCCTATTGCTGTAAGTTATGTTATCTTACATAGTTCAATTGGTCATAAACCTGCCATGCGCCATAAAGCTGTAAAATTTTCATTTCTTGGGACACTCAAATGTGTAATTTCTGTAGTAAATCCTGTTTTCTTGAGGTTTTGGGCTCTGTGCGTGATCTCTGGAAATTGAAGTTTAGCCTAAAAGTTCACATTTGTTGAGTTTGTTGTTGTTCTGGAATTCTGTCTAGTTAAAGGAGTAGGCATTTATGTGTGTGCTTATCTCCATCATATCTATGTCTGTTTATTTGAAGAACAAGGAAATGTCATTGTTATATATTTAGTTCCATTCAACATATATTTATGTTTTATTGTTTGTACTACCAATTGAGCCCATTCTTCCTTTGGTGGATGTAGGTAAGGGCATTGTGCGACAAGGCTAAAGAGATACTAATGGAAGAAAGTAATGTTCAGGTACAGGCTTTTGTTTATATTGTTCTCGTATCACCTAAAAGTTATTGGTATATAGTAATGTGGTTATCATTATTGAAAAAGTATTACTCCCTATGTCCCAATTTCTTGTCCATTTCTTGGCATGCATGTCATTTTTCAATTGCTTATATCTTTCGACCTACAATGTTTTTTTATTTTGAAAACTTCGTTTTATAGAACTAATCGAGAACTGGCAAACAAATGGAAGGACCATGGTGTATACTGTATTACTCTTCAACCTTGACTGTTCTTTGATTGTTAGTCTTATTTGCTATTGGATAAGTTTGATAAAGCTTGGTGCTTCTGGGTTTTTCATGTTGGGTGATGGGTGGGTGTTGGGTTTCTGATCGCATTCTACTTTAGGTAGGTAGATATACTTTTAAACTCAACATTGGACATTGACTAAGCACGTTCTGATTTTGTTGGTGGTTTGAAGCTTTATCTTTGGCCTTGCATTTTAGGTCTTGTGTGTTTGTGTTTGTTTTATGATATGCCCCTTTCATGTGGGCGATGTTGAGCGTGTCACAAGGAGCTTCTGTTTCAAGGACTTTTTCTGGTATGTGATTTACAAAAATTTCATTGCTCACGATCTAGAAGATCACCATGCCTTGAGTCATGGAGTACATCAAAGATTTGACTGCATTGTCTCTGATTGTATGGACTTTTCTCTGAATTGTTTTATCTGCTTAAAAAATAATGGTTCGTTTCTTGTGAATGGTAAATTAATTGTTTCTTCTCTGCTGCCATGCAGCCTGTAAAAAGCCCCGTGACCATTTGTGGTGACATTCATGGACAGTTTCACGATCTTGCGGAACTTTTTCGCATTGGAGGGAAGGTATTTGTTCTGGCTGTGACATATGATTAATCATTAGATTTTGCGTTTGGGCCTTCGAGCTATCCACTTCAACTTTTGCTATTCTAATTCAAGGAGGATGTGTGATTATGTTGTCATAAAAGGTTCCTTTTATCTTTTTCTTGTTGGCAGTGCCCAGATACAAATTACTTGTTCATGGGAGATTATGTTGACCGTGGGTATTATTCTGTTGAAACAGTCACGGTAAGTACTTTGTGGGCGATGGAGTGATCTCCCTCCCTCTCTGGCTGCCTATCTATCTATAATTTATGTCTATTAGACTATCTTTTGAATGCATTTTTAGATTTACATGTGTACACACTCACCAATATATGTGATTTGTTGGCATGGTCATTGATTGCCTTGATCCTAAATTTCTCATATTATTCAGCTTCTGGTGGCATTGAAAGTGCGTTATCCTCAACGGATCACTATTCTTCGGGGAAACCATGAAAGTCGACAGGTATCTTGTTGTTTTGTTGAATTGTCATTCTGCAACTTAACGCTCTTTGTTGCAATGGATATATATGTTTCCCCTGAAAATCAAAATTGATATTGGATTGGTACTTGGTGCATGTACCCCCTTCTATGTATGGTTCCCACTTTATCTCGTCTTTAGAATTGCCAATTAATGGAAGTTATTGGTGTGACAGTTTCTCTCTGTTCAAATAATCTTCTCTGCCATTTTTGTTGCATACACTGGGATGTTGGATTGGTGACGATTGTGGTTATAGTGATGATTTTCTATTGGTAGCGTTTGAATATGGGAACTTTGTAATTCAACTACTTGAAGGGGCATTACTTTTTAGGAAAGTCGCTTATCTGTGCCTTTTCAAAATTAGAACAAAATGCATTCATGAAAACGAGAAGATATTGTATGTGCAAAATTCATAAGTTCCAAACAATGAATTGATGGCATTGGATCCCCCAACAAGTTGCCTTTGCATCAACACCACTGTTGAGGCTAAGTGTGTTACTGTCTCTCTCTCTCTCTCTCACACACACACACACACACACTCACACACACACACACACACACAGACACAGACACTCTGTGTGTCTTTCTTTCTATTAGCAGTGACATCAAGGACAGCACTGCTTTTTATGGAAGACAAGGTGTGGGTTAGTAGCACACAGATATAATCAATTGTAAACCAACCTATTTTGTTACAGAGTTACAGGAACTCAAACTGAAAAGTAGCCAATTGCAATATTTAGACAAGATGTGAACGTATTGCTGCAACCTGCAGCTATTAATTTGGTTTAAGATCAAGACACATGCATGTAAGAAGGATTGCATGCACGGAGGGATTGGATGTATAAATGGGTTCTTGGCTTTTGTTTGATACGTTTGGAACTGCCAAATTCAAATTTTATGATAATGGGTTGAAGTTACTCATAAATTGTAATTTGTTTGGACGTATTGGAGAGACCAACGTGCAATGAATTGCTGTTAATCATTGAATGGCTGGACAAAAGTATCTAAGGATTGGCTTTAGAAGGGTTCGTTTTCTTGGATTCAACTACACAACCTGTAGGGTTGATTTTAGACTATAAACTAGTAAGAATATTCTTTGTTAGGATTTGGTTTTACACCATTGATTATTTAAGTTTGTCTTTGTTGGAGCAAGTCCAATGCTAAATGTAAAATGGCTATAGCCATTGCCATAATTTAGCAACATAAAGTGCTTTTTTGCCAAATTTTGGCTTTGCATCTCCCCATTGGAGCTCCAAGTTCTATTTTTTGGTTCCAAATTATGGTTATAGCACCACTTTGGGCAACCATTGGACTTGCTCTTAGGGTGTTTTGGATGCTGTACTCTTTTTAGATTTGAATTCTTTATGAGGGGAGATGAAGCTTTTGCTATCATTTCAGAGCCAGTTTCAATCTACATGTTGCTTTCTCCTTTTTAGCTAAATCCTGGTAATTATCTATTGGCTTGACAAATTACCATGTTGTATGCAGATAACTCAAGTCTACGGGTTTTATGACGAATGCCTACGGAAGTGAGTCCCTTAAATCTTTTCATATTTGAGGTGCCAACAACTACATTATTATGCACCAGTTTTTATTGTGTGACACCCGACCCCTTCTCTCTGTGTGTGTACAAGGCTATGCATTAATTCATGCTGATAAAATACATCTAAACACAAGGCAAAAAAGTGCCCTTCAGAACCTCCTGTTATATAATCACAACGTAGATGCCTAGTGTTAAAGGAACCACTATGACATCTACAGGAAGTTAAAGAATTGAACACCTGAGTTATTGGAATTTGACTCCCTATTCTGACATCATTAAGTAATATTACTTCATTCCATGCTAGACATCATTATTTCAGAAGCATGCTAAAAGTGGTTGTATTGTCATAGCCTGCTTCTATAACCTTGCATGTTAAATTTATAATTGGCTTTATGTATGTAATTGTGAAGTAAAATTGTCCCCTTTTTTTTTTTGTTTTTGCATGGCTTTGCTGAACTTGCTCTCCTTTTTTTACAGGTACGGCAATGCCAATGTTTGGAAAATATTTACAGATCTTTTCGACTTTTTCCCGCTCACTGCCCTGGTTAGTTTTATTCTCCCAAGTCCCATCTTATTGATGAATTACTCTTCTCCTTTATGCTTTTGTGCAGTTTTTATATCTCTTTGGTTTCAAAAATAGGCAGCCTAAACATTTCTTTCTATCTTTTGTGGTATTCTGCAAAACCCTCTTATTTATTTGTTTGTACTCCTTTTATTTATAGTAGTAGTTTTAGGGTGCATTCCTTAGTTTCGGGCCTCTGGCTGTTTCTGTGCGATCTGATGTATCATGTATAGCTTGTTTAGTTTTGGGCTTTGTGCAAATTTAAAGCAGACTGTCTTTGAAACCAGTTTAAGTGAATGGAAACACTGGCTACAACTATAGTTCTTCTTTTTTTTTTCTTTTTTCCTGCCATTGTTTCTCATGTATAGTGGTTACGAAGCACATGTTCACTTCTTGGCGTAATGGGTGTAGTAATATATTCCATGCATCAGTTAGCAATATCTATATTGCAAGGGAGATCCTTAGTAGCACAGATCCTGTGGGGTCTTTATAACATTTAGAATTGAATTATTTTTTATAGCATTTGGTTCTACCATTAGAAATGCTGGGTCTTAAACTTAGGAAATACATGCTTATTGATGGAACTACGAGATGGGATTGGAAGTATTTGTTCTATTGATAACGTTGTTTTCATGATTCTGGGTAATTTAAGCAGATGAAATGTGATGTAACTTCACATTCTTGAGCCTGGATTATTTTCTATGTGTTCTAGCTTTATTGCGGTGTCTTAACATGGATACTGTGGTTGACACGGCCATAAGTCACGTAATAACAGCATTGGCTGTGGGCTAACACTTGGTTCTAGCTTTGTTTTGTTTTTAGCATGTATAGTAGAATCGACACAGCAACCTAACAATAACGTCTCTCCATGGTGGTATTAGAAACTATATTTTGTCATGGCACATTCTATAATCTGCTACAAAATTTTGTTTGTACATGTCCAAGATGGAAAAGTGGATTGATGTAGTGTTCTTCACTTCTTCTTGAACTGAATGTAATTTGACCAACTATCCATTTAAGTCTTCTCCTGTTTTTGAGTCGAAGTTTGTTATGTCAGCCTTTTGGTTGACACTTGTATGGTACATTATGTTTCGCTCTGTTCTCCATCAAGTTGATTTTTTAGCTATTGATATTGTAGGTCGAATCAGAAATATTTTGTCTACATGGTGGGCTGTCCCCATCCATTGACACTCTTGATAACATCCGTAATTTTGATCGTGTTCAAGAAGTGCCACATGAAGGTCCTATGTGTGATCTGTTATGGTCCGACCCTGACGACCGTTGCGGCTGGGGTATCTCACCACGTGGTGCTGGATACACTTTTGGCCAAGTACTGTTATATTTCTTAACTACCATTTTTGTGTTCTATTCTTCTAATCAAATTAGTCCCTCATTGTTTCATATGTTTCTTTTACAGGACATATCCGAGCAATTCAACCATACCAACAATTTAAAGCTGATTGCTAGAGCCCATCAGCTGGTTATGGAGGGATATAACTGGGGACATGTAACTATCTATTAAATCTATGCAGTTTGACTTCCTGTTGATCCTATTATTGAGAACGTTGGGTTTTGCTTATTCGACTGGTGTTCTGCAACAGGATCAGAAGGTTGTCACCATCTTTAGTGCTCCTAACTATTGTTACCGCTGTGGAAATATGGCCTCTATTTTGGAAGTTGATGACTGCAAAGGACACACATTTATCCAGGTCTGCATATCTCTCTCTCTCTCTATATATATATGTGTGTGTGTGTGTGTGTGTGTATTAATGTATGCATGCATGTATGTATGTATTGTCCTATGTGTGTATATATGTAAAATGTACATGGAATCACAGATTATCATGGTCCTTCATCTCCCTCTGCTTTCTTTCCTGGAAACCATAATTTTTATAGTACTTGGATTCTGCAATTTTCCCCTCGTGTTCATTCAAAAGTTATTTTCAAAGGATCTGTTTAAATTTAGTTGTGGTATCAAGGATGAATAATGGCCAATGGAGTGGAGAAGAAGTTTAATGTTATTCATGACTTTGTGCGTTTCAGTTTGAGCCAGCTCCGAGGCGAGGAGAACCCGATGTTACCAGAAGAACGCCAGATTATTTCTTATAATGCAGCACATTGGGTTGCTGATGTCGGCGTCGGATGCTGGTTTAGATGATGTGGTAGCAGGTCAAGTCCATGATCGGATTCAAGATTATTGGTAAGAGGCCTATTACCATGTAATGGTCGGGGCTCCATTGGGTTTAAATTGTGTTCTAACCTGAGTTAGATTTCCTAGGACTTGGGCAGCCGGCTGGTTGATGCTGTAATGTAGTATTACATGTAAAACAAACTTGTGTTCGTTTTTGTTTTGTTGTTTCAAAAAGTATGTTTCGGTTTTGCTGTCTCTAATTCATGTTTGGTGTTTGAGGTGATGAATAGGTGATACAAATTTAATTTATGTGGCATTCTGTGTTCTTTGCTTTCACGTGATACTGACTGGACTGGCTGGATTTGATTCGGATAATAGATGCTCCCAATCTTGTTGCTGTGTTATCCTTCTACTTTGAAGGCCAAGGTGTCTGCAGTCTAGACATGACGAATATCAGTCATGGAACAGTTTCAGAATTTGCAGAAGGCTTCCTCCCATAAATGGACCTTTCCATCTTGTTCACGTGTTCGTTCGTTCTTTCTTTTCTTTTCTTTTCTTTATAATCATTTGCGTAATCTTTCTGTGTCTCTCTGGGCAAACACATGCATATGTATATGTATATGTTTGATTCCTGTATGCGCATGAGGATCATATGAGAGGGTATGGATACCCTTGCTCGGTGCAAGGGTGTACGTGATGTATGATAGGCCTATTGATGGAACAGTACAACCTGAACAGGTAATTTGCGGAAGTTCATCATTAACCCTAAGAAATAGGAGCAATGACAGATACAGATTCAGAGCTTTATCTAGTTCTGTATCCCAAATATATTTCACAATCAAATTTCAAGAATTTAAAACGATATGAAGTGATGAACTCAATAGTGCTCTAATCAGCGAAAGAGAAGCATGTCGAAAGGTTGAGCTCCGTCGAAGCAGGGTGTGAACGCCAGAGCCACTCGCTTGCAAGGTTCCGTCTTAACCACCGTTGTTGCAATGGCCTTGTTACTGCCATTCTCATTCTTGTTTTTCAACGGATTCGCGTTTTTGGCATTCATCTTGTCGGGAGGGAGTAGAGGCAGAGGCAAACCCAATTCATCCCCGAAGTAATCAGCACAGATGGTTCCCACTGACGAACCAAAAGCAGCAGCGGCCATGATCCCACCGCCACAAACACCAAGGCAAATAAATCTAAGATCTGAGAGAGCGATTGAGAAGGGAAATCAAATTATAAGCACCTGAGACCTGTGGATACTGAATGAACTAATTCCTCCTGTCCCTTGCTCTTTATATAGGGCGATGGAATGACTACTTAGAAGACGATGGTTTCCTAATTCTTGATGGTTTCCTATTATTGACTTCCGAAACACCCCAGGATTTTGTTTTTTGTTTGAACTGAAACACCCGAGGATCTTTTACATAATTTTAACCCTCTGATGTGATGTTTAATGTTTCCATACATTGATCGCACTAGCAAATTAGGAAATTCCCTTGGAAGCACTCCCGAGAAACCTTGCAAAATCGTGCTCAATATTTTTATTAAACTTAATAGGGACCTAAGTATATTGGGTTGTAATTTTGGGCCCTAAGTAAGTTGGGTTGTAGTTTTTTTGGAATTTTTTTTTTCTTGTCTAGTGAAACAAATTGTACTCTTTCACGAGGTTGCATGTTCCATTCCCATGGAAGCCAAATATTCCAAACTTTGGGGCCATTGGGGTTGCCCAGTTGTAAAATTCAGAGCCCCAAAATTAGTCGAGGTGCGCGTAAGCTGGCCCAGACATCCGGTTATCAAAAAAGGAAGGGGAATTCCAAGTGTGAAAAAACAAAGAGAATGTCTGGAAAACTCCTACATTCCATTTGCACAGTCCAATTCCAGTTTATAATAACTCTGAAGCAAAGCAACAAATGACATGGATAGGAACAATGTATAGACTCTTTAACTCCCAAATATAGGGGCACATGCTATGAACCATGTAGTACACTATGCAGGCTAATACATGCCACAGTAGATCACTCATCATAGTTTAGCAGATGATTAATATCCTCATCCACTCGATCAAACCGACGTAGTCAATCGGAGGGTTGGTTTCTTTCCAGACTTCAAGTGGGAGCCCTGCTTGATTTTGATCAGACCGCTCAGAACTTTGGCATACCGACTCACCAGTCCTTTGAACTTAACTCCATTCAAGTCCCCTTCATGCTGCCTAACAACCAGTGGAAGCTGCTTCTCTTCAGTGAAATGCTGGCCAAGAGGACTCCTGCTTTTGATAAGTTGTTTCAAGCTTTTGTGATCACTCTCTTCTCCTTCACTAGAGGACTTCTCTTCTTCTTTTTTGATGGCTTTTCTAGGGTTTTCTTTCTCAGGAGACGAGTCTTTTGGGGGTATCGGATCAGCTTCCGTTTGGAGATTCAATGGCTTTCTGGTTCTCTTTGACATGCTAATATCATACGCGGGTTTGTATGGATTGCTGCTCTCACTTCCCATTTGCTTATCAAGATCTAGTTGAAAGAATGTCTTTCTCTCAAAACTTTGTATATAGAAAAAACACAAAGAGAGAATATAAAAACCAAAGTATGAACTCCACTGGAGAATGAATGTTGGGTTTATGAAGAGGTTTGCTCTTAATTTTTTGTCCAATTAATCAGTGTATTTGTTAGGGTCATGGAAAAGGTGGAATGTCCGTTTTGATGGTTTACCCATCACTATTGCTTGAGGCCACTCTTGATGTGTGATGGTTCTAGACTGGCCACCTCCTTTTAGGTAGGTTATATTGATGCCTTCAAGTAGTTACCATTTGAATTTTGAAAGCACTTTCTTTTGCATTGCTCTTTTTTTTTTTTTTTTTAGCATCCAAGAGCAGGGGCGGACCGAGGGGGTTGCATGCGGGGTTTCGGGTATCGGCACACCTCTCAATTATCCCATTATTGGTACTATATTTTAGGTTTTGTTTGTACAAATTATGAAGGAAGATTCCTTCAAAATTATTATATCAGTATATGAGGATGATATTTTGTTGTTATGAATACTGGTGATTCGGTCGCCTACATAATAAAATTCCGCATCCATCACTGTCCAGGAGTAAAGTCATAAATGGTAGAAACATTTTTTTGGTTTGGTGATTTTGACGGGTCCTCCATCTTATGCACCATCTTTTTGCCACGTGGCAGAATCAGGACAAAGGGATGGAACAAGACAGATGATCCAAACTCATCCACCTTTCTTGAAGTCTATCGTTTACAGGTACAAATTCCAAAAGCAAGTATATATTGCTTAATTAGCTTTGTCAAATGGAACTTCCTTCTGTTGCACCATTAAAAGTCCAGTTGACCCTTTACCATAGAGCAGTGATAGAAACAGAATTTTAAAACGAGAGTAAGTTATTTCCGCCGGCGGTGGAAATAAATGTTTCCTCCAAATTAATTACAGAGGTCCGTGTGATTGTGTAGTCAATGTAATTGTGTAGTCAATGTAATTGTGTAGTACACAATCACACATACCGCTGTGATTGATTTGGAGGAAACATTTGTTTCCGCCGGCGGTGAAAATTCTCTCTTTTAAAACATTACTCTGGACAAAACTACGTTCGGAGCCGATATATGCATATGGATATAACTCCGGACACAACTCTAAACACAAGAATGTTCGGAATGCCTCTAACGGTTCAAGACACAGTTATCTAGAATTATGCTTTAAAATTGTGTTTTTGTTCAAAAGAAATACTCTATGTACCTACCATTGCTAGCTCCTACCTTATTAGCCTCCTAACTGTTGTTGACACTGATCCTTTGTTCGGTGAAATAGCCCACATACCACATAACAAACATTTAGCATTGTCTATTTAAATAAAATAAAATAATAATAAAAAGCTTCACAGAGTTTATTTGGGACTCTTCTTAGCTGGTGATCTCGTTTTTACCCCCTACCTTCATCTTGTGACACCCCAAGGGTTGTGATTAAGGCTTGGGACTTGGGGGTTTGCTTCCTCATAAGGTCTTAGGTTTGAAATATTATAGGTGCTACCAACTCATTTAGGGCTACTTCATGCAACGCTTTGCTCTGGCTTTAAATGGAACTCCCGCTAGTTGACAATGGGTTGGTATTCCAGGCAAGGCCGGCCATAATGGTTGGGTTGCCTGAGCCCGGGCCAAGTTTGGTTTGTAGGATTTCATGAGAAACCCTAAACCCAAAAACTCATGTCAAACTATTAAAGAAAATAATAGCGGATGCGTACCTGTCGTCATGGAGGATGAAAACCTTGTATATGGTTGTTCGTCTTCCACCTCCAAAGCCCTACTCTTGATCTTGACCTTAGTCTTACACACGAGAGATGGTATGAGAAAATAGATTAGGGTTTGGAGTGGAGACTTAACCACATATTTATAGGCCTTGGTTCCATCATAGCGCATCATAATAGATGGAACCCTAATGGGACTCTAATGGTCTCTACACTTAATAATAAGTCCGTACCACTTAACGCACGTGATATAACCCAAATACTCGCTAATCGAGATTTGTCAATTACGCGGTCACATTAATTAAATGATAACAGCTTAATGGGTAATACCAACACCACTCAAACCTTATTCGACAATATACAATATCTAATTATGATCTATGTAGGCCCACCTCCAGAAAATTGCTAACATGGTTGCCCACATACTATGAAGTCATAAAAAATAGAAAGGCATAGAAGTCACACAAAAAAAAAAAAAATCGACTTTACATTACGTTTTAAGCTTGAATTACATCAAAAAATCAAAACCAAAATGTAACCCCGGCTACATTGTTTTATGATTAGCACGATCCGATTCGAAGAAAACAATTTATCCTTACATTTCTTGAAGCAAATTCTTAAATTAAGTCACCGTACTTTAACTTATCTGTGTACTCGTTTTATCTACTTCAACTGGGAAACACTCTTCTCCGCCGAAGCATCTACAACCGGCATATTCAACTAAAATCCGATAAGCAACAATCACATACCATTTGGAAAACACCATATTTTCAATAAAGACCTTATAATCACACAATTGAGAAACACATCTGAAGGAATTTTGAACTAGAAACTTAATGAAACTAACTTTGAAAAATTAAAAATGTACAAATTCTTTCAGCAAAAAAGCCTACTATGGTTTAAATTAATTGAGTAATATTTATCAATATAGACATTTTAACGTCTATACAAAAGTTATTGTAATCAAAAGGAACATGAAAGTAAAATAGTTAGACCAAACATAAAAAATTCATTAAAACAAAATTTAATTTGCCAAATAAAATCTTTAACTTTTAATAGTACAAATCACATGAAAAATAAAGCGAAACACAGCAATAGCAGGAGGCTTAAGCAAATAAAAAAAGAAGATGTTATGTGGAGAGACAAAGACAGGATTATTCCAATCTCAACTACGGATAGAGGGCTCTGCTGTCCCCGGTGATTCCGGGGATTTCCGGTCTCGGTTCGAGAATCGGAAACATTCACTTCAAAGAGCTTGCCGAATAGAACAAGTGTACCAAAAATTAGCTCAATCGGTTATCATTTAGTACCTGATCGGAAGATTTTTATCTTGAAGAGAATGCATCCAAAACACTAGATCAAACCCACTCAAATCCATTATTGCCGAGTTATGCCGAGTGATATGTGTACCGATTAGGTACTAAATGAAATCCGATTGAGCTAATTTTTTGTACACTTGTTCTACTCAACGTACTCTTCGAAGTGAACGTTTCCGATGATCGAAATGAGACCAGAACTCCCCGAAATCACCGGTACAGCAGGTGCTGTCCCTGGCAAGGGACAGCAGCGCCCCTCTGTCCCTCAACTACCATATTGATCCGAGTCTTGGCCCTTGAAGGCTTGGAGCAGATAAAAAAGAAGCAAAATGGCTGCTGATATGACTCGAACCTATGCATTTAGTGTGGAGAAATGTTGACTTTTTCACTGGACCAAAGTTCCTCTCAAATTTTAAGCGCAAAGTAAAATAATTTATTACATACTTCATAGTTAATTTCCTTTTTTTGGTTGCCCTATGGTGGGGGTTGACCAAGCCCGGAGGCTTTTTGGGCCCACCCCAAGGCTGGTTGTGATCCCAGGATTCGTCGAGGTGCGCGAATGCTGGCCCATAGACCTTATAAAAATGAAAAAAAATTCATCTTGTGGCTTGGTGTGATACTCTGGACCATGAAGGAAGGAAGGATAATAATGAGTACAAAAATTGATTTGGGTCTCTAGGCTTTTCCTCCCTGTTGCCTTTTGGCTTTAATTTGTGGACATGATTTTGCTGCCAAACGTCCATGTAGCTCTTCGGTTCTTGGAGGTTTGGGGGGGACACTATTTCAGTAGTATTCTTAGAGCAGCCACTTTAGGCATATTGCCAAAGGTTAGATCTGTCTCCAATCATCCCCGCCCATACTCCCAATTATTGAGATCTAGATAAGTTCTGTTATTGTTGTTGTGGCTTGGTTGGAAAGTTTTTCATGTCATTAGTTGAGATCTTTAAGTCGGACAGTACTCAAGACTCAGGGGAAATCATTTTCCCTGTTCGGTAATCTCTGTTTTTGGTTGACATCTCTTCCTTGATACTATATATCATTCTATATTTATCTGCATTGGCCACATTGTGCTTTAGTGATCACGGTAGATAGCGGTGAAAGAGGGAAAAAAAATAATGAAATGGTCAAATAATTAATATTTCTTTGTGTCCAAAAAAAAAAGACCTGGGAAAATTATCAATAGTTTCTACTCAAATTCATTTCCAGTCGTCAAGAAATAACCATAACCAGAATCCGACGATTTTCTCGGCTCGTAAGCAGAAGCAGAAGTTGTAGACTTTGCCAAGGATTTCATCCCTCTACATGACTTCATGTGCTTGTGCATTTTGTCTGGCCTAAACATCTTCCCGCATTGCCTGCATCATATTATTATCAACTCCTTCGTGTTCTCGAATCTGGAAAAGGTCTGACATATATAATCTGATCTTAGGAAAATCAAATTGCAGACTCAAATTTGCTTATCCAAAATCAGAGAGGCAACCATAGAAGACATTGTAATAACTCGATGCACCTCTTTTGGTCCTCCTTTTTCTTTTCTTTTTCCTGATCTCTCTCTCTCTCTCAAAGTTATGATGGGGGAGCAAGAATGGATTGGAGAGGTGGAGTGGAGCAATTGAGGTGATGGGTGGAGTGTCGGAGTGGATGGATGATGTATATATATGTGTTAGAGCATCTTATCAGACTAAACAAAAAAAAAAACACCAAATTTAACCTCAAAAACACTTTTTATAAATTAGCAAGTCACTTTAAAAAATTTACAAAATCAGACTCTCTATCAAAACCTTACTATTCCCCTCAAGCCTCATTAAAAAAAAAAACTTTTTTCTTAAAATATTATTCTCCCCAATTGGGGAGTTGTGCAATTGGCAGAATGGGGAGACACGGAGAGAGAGGGAAAGAAGCCCCTCAAGCCTCATAAAAAAAAAAACCTTTTTCTTAAAATATTATTCTCCCCAATTGGGGAGTTGTACAAGTGGCAGAATGGGGAGACACGGAGAGAGAGGGAAATAAGTCAGGGATAGAGAAACTATTAAAGTATTCCTAGTCAGTGAACAGTACCTTTACCCAAATACCGGTATCTTTACCCAAATACCGAGTTACTGTAGCAAAGCTACAATTTTTGCAAATTAGCCAAATACTTGTTGAGGCTGATTTTGAGGTATTTTTTCCCTTTTGACTCAACAAAATAACCATCTGGGGAATTTGCCTCCCCTGATGAGGATGTTCTCAGGGTGTATACAACGGGTATTATATGGGGTTTTAGGATTAGGGAAAAACAAGGGCCTATAATAAGCAATTAAGGTTTATAAAGTAATTAATGAGATTTAAAAAAAAAATTACCCATAAAAGATAAAAATAATCTTAATTTTTGTTTAAAAATTCCGATTATTACAAGGGGGCTGTCTGGGCCTCCAAAATTTGGCCCAAAATTGGGGCCTCCAATTTGGTGTATATATGTTGGTAATTAACAAATATTTAATATAGCACTAATACAACCAATGAGGCAGTTGGCTCAGTGAAAAAGCTTGGTCATTTCAAAGAACATGCCAGTGTTCAATCCAAATAAAATAAAACACTTCATCCGTTTTCGTAAAATGTTTGCATCAGTTTGTCGATTTCAATTAATTTTCGAATCGTTGCAATAAAAATAAACAATTATGATAGGGAACTATTTTTTATTGCCATAATTAACAACACGAATTGCAAAAAAGAAAAAATATGGAACAAAGTATCTATAATTTGAAGATAACGTTGGTTCTTTAATTTTTTTTCTTTTAGAAAAAACATAGGGTCCTGTTGTACATTCTCGTTAGGAGCCACAACAATTTCAGGGCTAGACCTGTTAGACAAGACGGTGATATGACGCTACTCGAATCTTTAAAATGTACAAGTGAATTCATCATTACTTAATTAATAATGCTGGTTTACATACAAAAAAAAAATGTCATTTTAGATTTTGGTAGACAAACTTACGAGCAATTCGGGCCATTGATTGGTTTGTAAGCTGCAGAAACTGGCTTTGAGTTATTGCTTGAACTCTTCAACCCATCACAGCTTTTCCTGCTATCAAGTTCATGTTATTACCAACAACGACAAAACACAATATACTATATATATATAGATATACACTGGTGATCTAGTCAAAGATCTTGGATTGAAGTTTTTGGGTGTTTTGAAGGTTTTAAAAATTGTTTTTGCATAATCCAAACCGTCCAATGTGTTTAAAACGTGTTTTCAAGGGTCCCCGCGAGAAATCATCAAAAAAAAAATTACCGGGAAGACCTTAATCCAAGCAATTTTTCACAAAAACTGTACATATACAGTTTTGTAAAAAGCTGTTTGGATCAAGCCCTTCACGGTATTTTTTTTGTGATGATTTCTCGTGGATACTCTTAAAAACACGTTTTAAACACATTGGACGGTTCGGATCATGAAAATTTGATCCGGAACTAGGAGTCCCAGACTATATATATATATATATAGGTAAAACTTCTAGTCCATACCTCCCGAAAATAAGAAAAAAATGATTTTTTTTTGTGTTGCAAATTATTTTTGGAAAATCCGAGTCGTCCAATGTGTTCAGAAGGTGTTTTCAAAGGTACACACGGGAAATCTTCAAAAAACAATACCGGGAAGGGCTTGATCCAAGCAGTTTTCGCAAAAAATGTAAATATATATTTTTTGCGAAAACTGCTTGGATCAAGCCCTTCCCGGTATTTTTTTTTGAAGATTTCCCGCGTGGACCCTTGAAAACACCTTCTAAACACATTGGACGGATCGGATCGTCAAAAAAATGTTTGGATCATGGAGGTCCGGAAACGGGAGATCCGGATTAAAAGCTTAACCATATATATATACCGTGGGGTTCTAATCCGAGATCCCGGATTAGAGCATTTGGGGTGTTTTTTTTGTGTTGCAAATTGTTTTGGGAAAATCCGAGTCGTCCAATGTGTTCAGAAGGTGTTTTCAAGGGTCCACGCGAAAAATCTTCAAAAAAAAAATACCGGGAAGGGCTTGATCCAAGCAGTTTTTCGCAAAACTGAACACATTGGACGATTCGGATTTTCCAAAAATAATTTGCAAAACAAACAAAATCATTTTTTCTTATATAAATAATATCCATACAATTATATATGCATTTAATAACTATCATGCATATATTTAAAAAACGACTAAAAATGATGCTCTATTTGACTAATAATATTAATCATATGATTTCAAATTACCTTGCACTGGGACGTGGTTTTTGTTCTTGGAGCCAAGTTGCCCTAAATACCCTTTCAGACCCTCCCAACTTGTCTTCTTTGTAAATCTTGGCTGTATTTCTATAACCAGCAATCTTTTCAACACTAGGCTTTTTCGAGGGAGTATAGCAAGAATTCTTCTTGTTGATCATTATAGCCGACTCATTCGTGCCCAATGAGCCACCACACGTGATCAAAAGCCGGAACACATTGGAGGAGTAGCTCTTGCTCGTCTTGCTGAACTGTGATGACGACGTTGATGAAGCCGGTGTGCTAGGGTTATTAGCGTCTTTGGAGTTGTTTTTGGTCAATGTGCTAGCATTGGCGCTTATTCTCAGTGTCTCTTGATTTTTTTCTACCGAAGTCTTCTCTTCTTCGAGCTTCACTGAATTCTCTTCTTCGAGCTTCACTGAATCATCAGCCACCGCAGAGGCTGCCATACGAGTCGAATAAGTGAAATAGATAAACGGTTGATCTTTTCACTTATTTAATTGAACTTAAGATTCAAAAAAGTTCTTTCTTACCCAAGTCGTTATGATCACAATGAATTCCAACAACACATCATTGTTTTCACTAGGTGAACGAACATCTGTTGTGAAAAGCATTAAAACTAATTTGGAGAATGTACGAATCAGGGATGGAGCCAGGATTTTACTTTTGTGGTGGCGAAAATATGTACTTAAAAAATAAAAAGACAAAATGCAGTACAAATATTCATTCACTCTATGAAAAACTATGATAATATAAAAATCTAGTGGTGACGAGTCTATATAATTTGGAGATAAAAATCTATTTTCTATGTAATAATTGCATCTTTTGAAAACTTTGTGGTGGCGACCACCACTACTTGTCCCCCCTGACTCCATCCTTGGCGTATGAATAGAAAAAGTTATAGGAGACAATAATAATCATACACAATGATGGGTTAAAGTGACCTAAAAGTTTCAAGAAATAAAGTTTTCAAAATGGAAATGAAATGAAATACTCTCTCCGTCCTGAATTTCTTGTCCATTTACGTGTATCCGTGCCATTTTTCAATTACTTATGTCTTTCAATCGACCTTTTTTGAGAATTTTAATTAGATATCCTTTTACAATAATATCCTTGGGATGCCACCCTATGAGATTTGAATCTTTATGATTCCATCCTGTAAATGAAAATTGGACCATTGTGCCCCTATTATGTATTTTAGTAGTATATTATGTGATAGTAATTTATATTTCGGGAAATCTTCACATCCTATTTTTGAAGGCATTTATTGGTCATTTCTCACCACATTTATTCTCTCACATCCCTATTATTTCGGGTAGTTCAAAAAACCTTCCATATCTTATCCAAGTTGCATTGCCGTTATCACATTCCATTCAACTTATTCCCATCCCATCCTATACCAAAATTCCTGATTTTACGGGATCATTACCCCCCATTACCCAGATTGAATGAACCCAACATTTGATATTCAGAGATTTTCGGAAATCCTCCAAAAATGACTCCTCTCTCTCTCTCTCTCTCTCTCTCACACACACACATATTACTTCCCTTTTTTTTTCATCAGCAAACTTTGATCCATGAATCGACTAGCCTCCGTTTGTCGATTCTAGCAGTGAAGTCACCGCCATGGCGATGCCTTTCTCCAGTGCAGAGTGCTCTGAAAGTTCTCCGCGGTGCGTGGAGTGGTGTCGGCGTAGAGCTCCATCACGATTTGACCACACAGTGCGTTGCCGCCGAACTCGGATTCGATTGATCTCGACGGCGATAGAAAAACCCAACCAGTAACATTTCAATTTCGTTTGATTACTGTAATTTTTTTTTTGTATGGTGGTTGTGGATTCCGGATCTTGTTATGGCGGTGTTGTTTTTCTCGATTCAATGGTGGTTTTTATCCTATATATCAAGGTTGGTGTTTTTCTTCGATACAGTAAAAATGGTAAATCAATAAACAATGTTCACATGCCCTTTAAAAATGGTTATTCCATACAATGAATATGATTTATTGATTTAACATTTTGGTGATTTGATACAGTCAAAATGGTAAATCAATAAACCATGTTCACTGTATGAAATAAACGACGCGTGAACATGGTTTATTAATTTTTCATATTGAGTGATTTATAATACACTAAAAGATGATTTACCATTTCGGCACTTTAGTGATTTGGAAAAATAAACATGATAAATCAACACATGATTCAACCATGTTTTTCATGTGGTTTTATAGTACATTAATTAACCATGTTTTTTTTTTATTTTATGGTTTTGGCTTGGGGTGTGGTTTTATGGTGCATTAATTTACCATGTGTTTCATGAATTTTTATGATTTTTTTGTGTGGTGCATTAATCTATTTTGTTTTATGGTTTATTTTATGTGCAATCCGGTGAAATCAGTTTCTCATGACTATGTTTTTCGGTTAAAATACCATGATTATTTATTTTTAATTTTGTTTTGAGATTTTAGGTGTGAGAAGATGAGAGAGAGAGAGAGAGAGAGAGTGTAACGACCCGGATTTCTTAAATAAAAATTTCGTTAATAAATTAATTATTTACTTTTAATTTTCGGATTATCGGAATATTTTTCTATTAAATATTATTTAATTCTTTTCTAGCCATGAATATGCGCGTACGAGACCGAGTAACACATCCGTTACACTACCGTAGCACCCGGGAACCGTGTTTAATACCCGAAACCCACCACCTTTACTCCATTCAATCACCATAGTACGTCATTGACTAGTCCTTTCACCTTGGAACTTGATACTATGACCAAGTTGGTATTAAAGTTAGAGAGAGAGAGAGAGAGAGAGAGAGAGAGAGAGAGAGAGAGAGAGAGAGAGAGAGAGAGAGAGAGAGAGAGAGAGAGAGAGAGAGAGCCACGGGGAGAGAGAGAGAGAGAGATGCCGAGAGAGAGAGAGAGAGAGTTCGGTAGAGAGAGAGAGAGAGGTTAGTGTGTGTGTGCTTGGTACATGCATGCTAGTACAAGGCACATGCATGGAGTTAATGTGATTCATTTGTGCAAGTTAGGAAAGATTCCCAAGCCTACATTTTGTACCAAAAACTAGTTAGAACTAGCCTTGCTATTTTAGGAGTAACCTATACATACACACACAATACATGCATTTGAGCACATGCTACACAACCTAGCCTAACCAAACTTGACCTTGCACCCCAAGTTTCCTAGAGACACACTTCCTTAATTTAAGGAGGGAATATTCCCCCTACTTATAGCTAGTTAGGGCTACCCCTTAGCCAATTAATGCATTCACATGCACATTGGGTGAATTTGGTCCTAAAAACACCCCGTAACAAAGGTGACCATGCAAAAACCTGCACAACGGAACGCGTTTTTCCCCCACCATTACTCTCTCAACCTTAGTACCATGTATATATGCCATATTTGTTCATCCTAGCAAGCATCTAGACCTATAGGACCTAGATTCTTACCTAGATTCCTACCTAGACCTAGTGTGCCACTTGTGTACTTGCCATGTGCCAACTTGATACACATTCACTCCACCCCCACTTGGAAATTTCGGCCAAACATAGTGTGTGTGTGTGTGCCGAAAGTTTGGGGGGAGACAGGGGTCTCATATTGTCTATAAATAGCCCCACACCTTGTTCCTTTGTCCCACTTTAAACATTCCTTCTTTGTTTGTCTCCCAAATTCCCACAAACCAACTATTTCTACCACCTTTTAGCCACCATATTTTAATTCTAATTAGCCACCTACTAGGCTAATTAGTGAGTAATCTAGTTAGCTTAAGGGTTTTTCTACACCAAAGGATAGCTTTTCGGCTTCCGGTTTACACCCGGAAATTAAGGTAGTTTACTAAACTACTCTTCTAATTAGTTATTCTAGTCCTATTAAGTTGTTCTTACTAATTTTCTAAGCATGATTTTAGAGTTGATTAAGTTAATTTATGCATGTGTTAAATGACTAAGCATATTTCTTAGTAGTTTAGAAAGTGGATTTCATGTTGAAAAGATTAACAAGTATGTTTATGGATTTCTAATTAGAGTAGTTCTTCATGAAATTAGAAGTGGATTAGTAAGATTGGGTGTAATTAGAAGGTGATTAGAAAGTGATTTGAAATGATTAGAAGTTAATTAGAAGATGTATTTGGTTTTTCACTAGACAAGGTTCTAGTATTATTTTGTTAATATTTCTTGGAAGGATTAGTTAATCTTGGTTGATTAATTTATTGATTGTTGTTTGAAATATTATTTCTCAAATGGGTGAAATAATTTCTTTTATGAGAAATTGTTAGAAAGAAATGCTTATGGTTATTTTTGGAAGAAAGTATGGGTTTTGTTTTAAAAGATATGAAGAGAGGAATTTTTCATCATTGATTTCTAGAAAGAGTTTACCAAAATATTTGTGAGTTTATTTGATCAAATTTTCTAGAAAGAAAATTGTGATTTTTACTAGATATGAAAAAGATGTTTTTGAGGTTGTTAGAAAAGAGTTTCTAGAAAAATATAAAGAGTATATTTTGGAGAGATTTAAATATTTTTTAGAAAGTTCGTAAATGGTGATGATGGATTTTTGGGAAGAAATTTTTAGAAAAGAGTTGTGTTGAAATTATTTTTAGAAAGAGCAAGTTGTTTAGTTTTATTTCTTGTGGAAAGAAATAAAATGGTTTGAAAGAGGACAAGGAAGAAATGAGATTTTTGATGAGGATTAAATTGAGAAAATTGGTGATATTATTTTTGGAGAGTTTTAAAATGTATGATTTTATGTGAAAGGATTTTTGGAAGGAATATTATTTTGAAGGAAATTGGTGCATTAAAAAGTGTGATTTTATGTGGAAGAGTTTCTAGAGGAAACAATATATTTTAGAGAATGGGTGTATTTTTAATGTGTGATTTTATGTGAGAAATGCTTTATTTGGTGAAATGTGAATTTAGAGAAAATTGTGGAATATTGCATGGGCATGATTTTGAGCATGTGACACCGAGCACGTACGCGATACGTATGCCACCCGACGCGAAATTGAATAACTGTTAATGAGATAATAGAGATGAGAATGAAAATGAGTTTTGAAATGCGAAATGAAATTTTTGAGAAATGAAACGAGATTTTTGGGAAATGAAATGAAATGAGATATGATGAGATGTTTGGTTGCCACCTCAAATTCGCGGAGAGAATTTGGAGGAATGGTTTTGATTGCGGTAGTGCAGCGAAAGCGCCACTTCCAGTTCGCAGAGAGAACTAGGATGTTGGGCTAAGCGTGTACAACACACGGTGAACGGACTTGCAAACAGGCTGTTAAGTTCGGTGATGCAAGCGGCCGAAACTGTGTCGTGTGAGTCGCGGGGTAGACGGACCGTGCAAAGAGACTGGTTACGTTCAGTGATGCACGATAACCGGAACCTCGAGCGGAAAGATTGGTACCGTCAGCTGAGAGGAGGCGGAAACGGACCAATAACTTTCGGAGTGATGGGAGATAATGAAATTTGAAGAAGATTGCCGAGAGAGGCACCGATTTGAGAAAAATGATTGATTTTTGAGAAAACGGTTGATAAACGAGTTAAGTTCGAGAAACTGAACGAGAAACTATTTCGATGAAATGACACGTGACACAGTTCGAGACACTGTTATGAGTTATTGTTGTTATGAGATATTGTTATCTGCGCATGTTTACTCTGATCCGTATAGACGCATGATGTATCGCATGATTTACTGTTCACAAGTATTATATGTTGTTTATGAACTTATTGTTCTAGAATTGCTACTTAGACGTTTAGCGTAGTGAACTACTGGGCTTTGCTCACGGTGTTGCATTCGTGTAACCCTGGCATAATACCATGATGTTGCTTGCGCGACTCGGACGTATTATGTCAGATTATTCAGATGGACAGGAACAATACTATGGGAACCAGTCCTGCGGAGCAGGAAATGCTGCCAGAGTGGGGAATGACTCGGCGCAGGGATAGACGAAGACCTAGAACCACCCCGGTTATTATTTATATAGTGTTTGAGGACATTATTATTTGTATTAAAGTTTGGGATTAGACTTTATTATGGTTTGTAATAATAATTAACGTGCCCAAATTTTGGGGGCGTTACACAGAGAGAGAGAGAGAGAGAGAGAGAGAGAGAGAGAGAGAGAGAGAGAGAGAGAGATTAGGGGAGAGAAATATTAGGAAAATTAGGAGAGAAATATTAGAAAAATCAGGAGAGAAATATTAGGAAAATTAAGAGAGAGAAAGGGTGTTTTGTGGTTTATTTGAATTTCATGATGGAATCATAAATATTCAAATCTCATAGGATGGAATCATAATGATATTTTTTGTACAGGACCCCTAATTAACTCTCCCTTTTTTTTTTTGCAATTTTGAAAATTTTATGTAATAGAATTCATCGAGAACTATCAAACGAGATCCGTATTGATTATATATAACCTTAGGCATTTGAAAATATAAATAACTTTTTTAGTTGTCGTGAATAATGAAAGTGGACAAAAAAATTGTGACGGAGAGAGTAATTATTTTGGCGACGAGTTGGTTTTCTTGATGGAGTGGAGTATATTAAGAAATCAAGTGAGTTAATTGAGCCAAAAAAATAATGGAAATTTCCATAAAGAAGGAAGCAATAATTACGTACAAAGATTGATGGAGGGAATTTCTGATCCTTTGAGGACGTATTCATTGTCGGAGATTGGAGTAATAAGATCTTCATCCAGCAAGTCTTGCCATATATAACCTGTCTTGTACCTCCTGCACCACGAACAATTTCGAACACAGTTGAATTTCGCGATCTCAACTAAAAAATATTAGGAAAAAAATTTCGAACACAGTTGAATTCAAAGCAATTCGAAATATGCAGGCCTCACGTGCGCGTCTCACATTGGACCGGCATATATATCAGACACGATTTCAGAGGGATTCTAGGTAGGTGATTTAAAGGATCCAAAATTTCTGTACATGTTGGACGAAGGTGCTTCCATATTGATTGATTTGGCATGGGGTGATCTAAATCATTCACTCTAATCATCTACTGCTTTATTAGCAAATCATCCATTCTGCAAGATAAACGCGATTTAGTTAAACATCTACCGGTATTCGTTCAACTAAGCTATAATAATTTACTCGGGAAGCCTTAGTTACGAGTAAACAATTTCAATCACCAATGTAGACATCAAATAGACCAGAAATATTCAAGAATGGAGAAGGAGAAAAAGAAGATTGAATTGCTGGAGTTTTTGTTCAGTCAAAGAGTACAGAACAAAGGAAGTACAGAAATGGGAGCTCTCGTCGAAGATATAAACAACGGATGTAATAGGAGAGAGAAGAATTACACAAACACAAAGTTGAAGGAATAATTGCATAAAAAACAAACATGAACAGACCTTTTGTAAGACCAAGCAAACGATTCAGGCATGTCTTTTCCTCGCAACTCCGACAGCCATCTCTTAACGTCTTTTCGTTTCACCATAGAAATAAACCAAAGCCCAACAACTTTAATCAGAAAAAAAGAACCGTAAAAGCTATATATATATATATATACAATCTCGTTCTACTAAGGACTCCCTCAAACTCCCAATTTGCGGACCTCATGGATCGGGGTCGAATCTCGACGATCCGAGCCGCTCAATATGTTTAAAACGTGTTTTTAAGAGTCACCGCGAAGATTTGTCCAAAAAAAATATCCGGAAGGGCTTTTTTCGATAAACTATAAATGTACGGTTATTATGAAAAACTGCTCGGATGAAGCCCTTTAGGGTATTTTTTTTTGTGATTCCTCGCGATGGCCATGGAATACATGTTTTAAACACATTGAGTGGTTCGGATCGTCAAAATTTGGTCCGGAAAATTAGAAAAGGGGTGGTCCAATCAAGGATCCCTAATTTTGCTTCTGTCCACACCTTACCTTTCTCGATCAAATTTTCATGATCCAAACCATCCAATGTATTTAAAATGTGTTTTTAAAGGTCTCCGCAAGGAATCATATAAAAAATTACCGAAAATGGCTTGATCCGATCAGTTTTCGATGAAATAGTACAAATGTTGAGTTTTATCAAAAACTAATCGGATCAAGCCCTTCCCATTCATTTTTTTTTAACAATTCCTAGTGGAGATCATTAAAACACATGTTTTAAACATATTGTATGGTTCAGATTGTTAAAATTTGATCGAAAAAGTTAAGAAGTCAAGAAGTTCTGGACTGTATCAAAATTCGAGATCCCTGATGGGATCCAGCTTTTACACACACAAACATAATACACACACACACACGGACTCTGGGGGGTGTTGCACAACCAAGTGTTGTGTGCACCCGCACGGCGCGGCCGCACCGACCAGGTTCCGGGGATCCGAGACGTTCACCGGATAGCCCTCGTCGAGTACTATAAGTGTACCAAAAATCAACTTAATCGGATATCGTTAAGTACGTAATTGGAACACAAATAGATTGAAAAAAATGGGTTTATTGATTTGGATCCAGTGTTTATGTACATTTGTGTTCCATTTCATTTAAATTTATTTGTATTCCGATAGGCACTTAACGATATCCGGCCAAGTAGATTTTTTAAACACTTATAGTACTCAACGAGAGGTATCCAGTGAACGTCTCGGATCACCGGAAAGTTGTCGGCGCGGCCACACTGTGCGAGCACAACACTCGACTGTGCAGCACGCCCCCAGCTTCCCACACACACACACACACCAGGCTTTTAATAAGGGATCCCTTATTTTGCTACAGTGAGGGACTCTCATTTTCGGATTGAATTTTGATTATCCGGATCGTTCAATGTGTTTAAAACGTGTTTTTCATGCGATAAATCATAAAAATAAAGAAAGAAAAAATATTTTACTCCCTCCATCCCAATTTTTTTGTTTGGTCCGCAAAACAAGTACTTAAAATAATATAAAATTTTAAAGAAAAAATCCATATTTTCTTAACAATTTATTAGGTATCAACGAGTACTTTTAATTTATGATAAATGTTTGAAATTGTTTTGGGAAGTGATATTGACACTCCCCTTTTCTCAATTGGCACTCCCTTTTTTTTGGTCCCCATTAGGTAAAATTAGTCTTACACTTTGTAAATGAAGACAAAAAGGGGAGTGCCAATAGAAAAAAGGAGAATGCCAATATTAGTTCCTATTTTTTTTATATATAAAAGACTTATTATTTTTAAGTCCTCATTTTGCAGACCGGACAAATATTTTGGATTGAAAGAGTATTACATACCGCACAGCCGAACGCCATTTTTGGAGAGATGATGAACTTCGATGAGATGGGGTTGTTCAACCCTACCCTTTCGACCGAGAAAATAGATTATGTGAATTTTTCTCACTTCACCTCCACCACCACCACCACCACTTTGAGCTTCCATTTTTCTGCACAAAAAATGCCACACACAGTGTGCTCTTCTTTTTAGACAAAATTAAATTAATTAAATTATGTAATCAAAATGTACATAACCCATTAATTAAATAACGAGAAAAATCTTTGTCTATGCCGGCCTGCCACTCGGAAAAGCCAAAAAGGATATGAACTATATTTAAAAAGTAATTTAAAAAAACAGTACAATACCTTTAATTCAAAAGGGCTAAAGCAAACATGTAATGGAATTAACAAAAAAAAGCTTAAACTTATCAAGAGGATGAGCTAAATTCTTATATGTAGCAGAGAGAGAGAGAGAGAGAGAGAGAGAGAGAGAGAGAGAGAGAGAGAGTAGTTTAGCATTTGTTGAGCAGATTTTATAGGAAAGTTTATAGGAGAAACATGGCCAACCGAGAGAATTTTATCTCTGATTTCCCGATATATGCTAACTGTATTTAGTTATGCTTATAAAACTTTTTGACCATGTCTTTTACAATTTCAAGAAAAAAAACAAAAAAACTTGTCCGGGTAGGTGTATCCAAACCAAATAGGAGTATACGGCAGTCGAAAAAAGCCGGATTGTTTGGTTCAACAAAAAGGATGGAGTAAAAAGAACTTAAAAGGAAAGTGATCGATTGCCCAATTATATTCTATATATTTCTGAAAGGCTAATTTATCGTGATCACATTAAGGTACTATTCCCTTCGCTCAAAAAAGAATGTCCAAAAATCATACTCTAATTCACATCTTTCAAGAAATTATGCATATTTTTTTAATTTAAAATACTTTTATGATTTTAAGAATTTTGTTTGATAAACCTAAGTGAGATCTATCCAACTCCCTTAAAAAAAAAAGTGAGATCTATCAAACTAGATCTGTATTCTATTTTTTAGAAATATATAGATTTATAAATATATATAATTTTATGCAAGGTGTGAATAGTGATTCTGGATCTTCATAAGGAGAGAGAGTTTTTGGTGCCAAGCGGGTACCATGTGGCGGTACCCAGCACGACCATCAAAAAATCTTTTGGACGGTCGAGATTGAAAAGAGAGAGAGAGAGAGAAATCTGAGCCGTCCAAATATTTTTAGACAGTCGAGATGCGCGCTCAGGCACCACCATATGGTGCCCACTCGTTGTTGAAAAATTTCTCCTTTGACAAGATAAAAACTGAATGAATCTATGGTCAAGGCTTGAGATTTGGGAGTTTGCTCACTCCTAAGGTCTCAGGTTCGAAACCTCGTAGATGCATCAACTCCTTTGGGGCTAGTCTATACCCTATGACTTTAAATGGGCCCCTGCTAGTGGACGGTTAGATTGGTTTCCTAGGATTAGTCGAGATACGCGAAAGCTGGGTCAGACACTTGGTTATCAAGAAAAAGAACTGAATAAATCGATCAAGTACTTACTGACATCCGAATAAGTTGATTTTTCATAAGTATTCTTAAAAATATGTTTTCAACAAATTGAACGGCTCTGATTATTAGCGTGGGGCTCTGATTATCGTTGTCACCGAAACTGGCCCTATATATATGTATCATAAAATTTTATGTATACGTTCGAATCTTCAATGCACATATTCTGAACTTTTATGAAAATATGGTGAATTTATGACAATTTAGGGGGTGTCTACTGCACATGAAAGTTGCGATGTCAGTATATTGTGCCCATCTTGCATTTGTAATAGGCTTAAAGCAACAGCAGCAGCAGCAGCAGCTAAGCCAAAATTTTGGCCACAATACCTGGTGTACAGTACATATAGCTAACCTGTCACTATCAACACTCCAACAATCCTCTCTATTACTCTCTCTATTTCTATAAAATATTATATAAGTCTAAAAAGTAAGAGAGAGAGAGGGGGGGGAGAGAGAGAGAGAGAGAAAAAGCTGAGAGGGAGAGGAACAGTGGAGAAAGAGAAATGGCCGAAAAAAAAGTAAAATATTGGATTGCTTATGCACAGTGCTTCGGTACTTTTACAGTGATACTGTAGCAAATTTAGAGAAAAGGAAAAATACCTAGGGCAATAGACAAGCTATTGGAGCATTGTTTTTAAGTTTCACTTGGGTATTTTACCTAAGATGCTCTTTTACCCATTCTGTTGCTGTTGCTCTTAGAGCACCTTCAACACCCTCCGTACTCATTAAATTTGGGCGTTTTGCCGAGCAGTGGGGTGGAAACGGGATGCAGGACTCTCATGGTCTCACCGTAGTCCTCGCCACATCCCCTTTGCTACAATGACTCGTTGCACCTAGTGAGTCACTGTATCGATCATTCCTCTATTTTATGAGTAGCTAATTAAAATAGAATTGAGTGTTTTGCGTAGACAAAATACCTAGTGTCTGCTGGATATGCTGTTACAAAAACAATCACAATTTTTTCACTTCAGCTTTTACATACTGAAAGAATATACTCCCTCCGTCCCCATTTATTTGTCCATTTTGAGAGTTCGTGCCACTTTTCAATTGATTATATCTCGTAATTTATATTGTTTTACGTGATTTCGAAAACATTGTCTTATACTCCTCCGTCCCAATTTAAATGCTCCTTACGGCTATGCATGTTTTTTTAAAACTCTTATAGTTTTCATTCTATAATGTATTTTATATGCAATATGGATCTTATTTGATAGATCTCAATTAGTTTTATTAGACAAAATTTTTAAAAACTTTGAAAACCTTACCAATAAAAAGATATAGACGTTTGAAAATGGCACAGATATACGTAGGGCGCATTTAAAATGGAACGGAGGGAGTAGAATTTATTGAGATCTATCAAACAAGATCCATATTGAATATAAAATTCATTACCGATTTAGAGTTATAACAAGTTTTTTATCCAGTTAAAATAGAACGAGGGACCAAAATTTGGGGACGGAGGGAGTACTTGATTTGAGAAAAAAGAGAACGAATGCCTACCAAAAGTTGAACAATACTTTGGTCCCCTACGTACACCTTCACTAAAATCCCAATTTGGCCCTGCCCTTTATATTGTGGCGCCCAAACATGTCAAGTCCCTTTAGCCTTATTGAAACCAAATTAATGCAAAAGTGACGATTCACCTTTGATTCAATGTTTAAAGACTATAAGGATTTGACTGTACGTAACAATTACTGGTGGAGACTGAATCAAAAAACATTTTAACGGAAGAAGTATTACGGCAGAACAGATGTGTGTGCACAGATTGCTCCAAGGGGCTCATTTCGAGGTTCTACATAAATGATCCGAGCCATTTATTAATTTCAAAATATGTTTTTGGGCAAATTTTGTAAATCACATCAATTGGATACCTCCAATCATTCAGTTTTTGATAACTCTAAACACTAAATCAAAAACCGAGGGCAAGATTGGATCTAACACTTTGGGGTATCCAAGCTGATTTTTAATGGGTCTCCTCGAAAAATTAATTAGAAATTAAATGAACGGCTCGATCATTTGTATGAGACCCTGAAATGGGCTCCACGGAATGAATCTTTCTGCGCAGATTTGTACAAGTAGCATGTCTCAAAAAGAAAAAAACAAATTACTAGTGAGAGGAAAAAAAAAGTACTCCAATAGCAAGTATGTTAATGTACTAGTTTGTAAGAGCTAGCAATAATAAAATTTCATAACTGTTTTCTCATTTTCGAAGAATTTATTGACAACACACCTGAAAATGATCTCCCAGTGTACAAAGTCAGAAATTGAAGTATAACTTAATGTACTTAAATATATAGGGCATGGAGTAGAGGTTGGGTGACCTAATTCACTTCAATTTCACTGGACAGACGAAATCGATCCCAAAACAGAAATTTTGTACAACAAAAATTGTATTAGCTTAAAATTGGCAGGGTTACTAGACTTAGCTGGTGATGTAGTTTTTTAGCCCCTAGTTGTCTTCATCTTGTGACTTGGTTCGAAGGTTTTGCAGCCATTGTTATTAGTTGAGAACTTAGGCTCAGTTTGGATGACAGTAATTTTGAAGACAAATGAATATGAATGTGATTCCTAATGACATATTCAACTAGGAATTACATTTCCAAGCTGAGTGGGAATTTGATCTCACTCTTTCCTCATGGGAACCTTAGATTCCTAGCTCATTCATTAAGAAAAGAAAATATTGATTTTAATAAATTTCAAAACAATTATTTATCACATATAAGATTATTGAATTAATCCAAACATCGAAATGAAATTACTCCAGGTATCCAACTCCTAGGAATTCAATTCCAAGTAATCATATTCCTCTCCTAACCAACAAGATTCATCAGAATTTGATTTGATTCCCGATAATCGTACTCTTATTCCTACTCAAGCTTCCGGTCATCCATACACAGATAGGAGGAATCATTTTCCATTTTCTGTAATCTATTTTTTTGGTTGATATCTCTTCCTTGATACCATTCATTCTATATTTATCTGCATGGCCACATTGTTCTTTATTGATCACCTTCGATTTGGGAATGGGAATGACACCTATGTTTGGCTTGATAATTGGCACCCCCTTGGCCCCTTGTACCAGAAGTTTGGTGAAACAATGGTCTATAATTTGGGGAGGTCTTTGTTTGCTAGGGTTGTTGATATTATTCAAGATGGCAGTTGGCTTTGTCCTAGACCAAGGAACAGAGTTACTTTGCAAATTATTGCAACTACTCCAGCTGAGTTTCTTCCTAACCTTCAGTCTAAGGATGAGGTTTTTTGGTCTCCTTCTTCTTTTGGCCTCTATTCTACCAAATCCGCTTGGAATGCTATTAGGACTGTTGTTCAAAATCCACCTTGGTGCTCTGTTGTGTGGTTTCACAGGAACGTTCCCAAGTGGGCCTTCATTGTTTGGTTAGCTTGTCGTAAAAGGTTGGCTACAAAGGACAGACTCCGGGATTGGGGGATGGATATGCAGCCTTCTTTTGTTTTGTACCATCAACAGTTGGAATCCCATGCTCATCTATTCTTTGATTGTCGCTTCTCCAAGTACATTTGGTCTGTTCTTTTTTAGATGGAACTTGATTTTTCGAAGCCCTGGGAATTGGGATGCTGAGATTGCTTTGCGTAGTTTACATTGCAAAGGTACAAGTCTTAAAGCTTGCTCTCTACCATATCTGGTTGGAACGTAATGCCAGGATCTTCACTCAAAAGTCCTGCAACCTTGATGATGTTATCTCTGTCATTGTGGCAAATGTTAGGGACATGGTTTGTTCATGGGGCAAGTGGCCTCATTCGAATGAGAACTTTAGTTTTTATCAGAATTGGAATGTATCTTCATCCTTGCTTATTAGTAGGAGTAGGATTTAGATTCTGCTTCTAGTTGTTTGTCTTTGGTTGTATCTGGTTGTTTCTCCTAAGGCTTGGCCCTGGGATAGTCGATTTCTTGTGGTTGGTTATAAAATGTTAACTTACCCAAAAAAAAGTTTCTTTAGACTCTTTTCCCTTCTCTTAACTTTTATTTTCCCTCCTTAAATCCCTCCAACAACATGAGACCAGAAAAAATGAAGAATGAATTCCAAATTTTGTATTTCCAAGATCACCAACTGCATATTAACCTCCCCTACCTGCAGCTTTACATCACGAGATAGCAGTGAAGAAAGAGCGAAAACAAAAATAATATTTCTTTGTGCACAAAAAAAGACCTGGGAAAATTATAAATAGTTTCTAAACAAATTAACTTCCAGTCATCAAGAAATAACCAGAAACCGATTCTTGGCAAGTGGAATCGACTGACGATTTTCTCGGCTCATAAGCATAAGAAGAAGCAGAAGTTGCACACTTTGCCAAGGATTTCATCCCTCTACATGACTTCATGTGCTTGTGCATTTCCGCTGGCTTAAACCTCTTCCCGCATTGCCTGCATCATATTATTATCAACTCCTTCGTGTTCTCGAGTCTGGATAAGGTCTGACATATATATACATTGTGATCTTAGGAAAATGAATTGCAGACTCAAATTTGCTTATCCAAAATTAGAAGACAGAGAGTAGTAATTTACTGAGGGGACTAGTCATTGTTCAATGCTGAACAACTAAAACTTGTACTAGTAAATTGAAAAGGAGGTATTATAGATTTGTTGACTCGTTCCCTCCGTGTCAAAGTGTTTGATCGGTCCGCAAAACGAGAACTTAAAAAACTGTATTATTTGTAACTTCTTGTTGTAGGGGCGGGACAAATATTTTGGGCCAAAGGGAGTAATTTTTAATGTGCGTTTGACCAATAGATTCTACCTGCTTGGACTTGCAGCTGTTCAGCCATTGACCACAGCCCCTTACTCTGCTGAGCCTGTTTTTTAACTTAACATTTGGGCCTGCTAATTAAGGATGTGCATATAGACTTGTACAACAATGCAAATTAGCCCTTGGCCCAAGTGGGGAAGAGGATTTGGGGCATATTATGTCATGCAGATAAGGGGATTCACTAGTCAATTTACCACCGGTCCACCACAACATACAAACTAAAAGAGTAGACGAGAAATGTTACGGTCTCGGTCTTTTCTAATACATTTTCTATGAGAAAAGACGGTGATATAACGCTACTCGATCCTTAAAATGTACGAGTGAATTAATCAGTTCTAAAATAATAATGCTAGTTTACCTAAAAAAATAGATAAACTTACGAGCAATTCGGGCCATTGATTGGTCTGTAAGCTCCAGAAACTGGCTTTGGGTTATTGCTTGAACTCTTTACCCCATCGCAGCTTTTCCTGCTATCAAGTTCATGTTATTATCAATAACAACCAAACACAAAAAATATAATGCAATTATATATGCGTTTAAATAATTAATAAAACTGCACCTGCGCATGCTCTGTATTTTATAAAAAGACTAAAAAATGATGGTCTAATTGACTACTAATAATAATCATATGATTTCAAATTACCTTGCATTGGGATGTGGCTTTTGTTCTTGGAGCCAAGATGTCCTAAATACCCTTTCAGACCCTCCAAACTTGTCTTCTTTGCATATCTTGGCTGAATTTCTATAACCAGCAATATTTTCAACACCGGGCTTTTTTGGGGGAATATAACAACAATTCTTTTCGCGCTTGTTGATCATTATAGCTGAGTCATTCGTGTCCAAGGCGCCACACGTGATCAAATTCCGGAACACATTGGACGAGTAGCTCTTGCTCTTGGTGAATTGCGTTGACGACGTTGATGAAGCCGGTGTGCTAGGGTTATTAGTGTCATTTTTCTTGTTCTTCGTCTTCTCGGAGTTGTTTTTGGTCAATAGGTTTGAAATAAATAAAGTGAAATTCTCGGTGTTGGCCCTTTTTCTCGGTGCCTCTTGATTTTCTTTTTCTCCCGAATTCTTCTCTTCTTCAAGCTTCACTGAATTCTCTTCTTCGAGCTTCATTGAATCATCGGTCACTGTGGAGGCATCAGAGGCAAAAGGAGGCGATTCTTCTTCAATTTCGCACGATGAGTTTTTCGGGGCTTCCATTGATTTGGGGTGTTCTTGGATTTCATCTTTTTGCATGGAGGCTTTGTTTTCACTCGGTGAACAAAGATCTGTTGCGAAAAGCATTAAAAGTAAGGGTTTTTTTTTTGGCAAACAAAAAGTTGGAGTATGTACAAATAGAAAAAGTTATATAGGACACAATAATAATATTACACAATGATGGGTTAGATTTGAATCTTGCAATTTTCCACTAAAAGACCAATTAAAGTGACCTAAAAGTTTCTCATAATAAAGTTTTCAAAAATGGAAACGGAATTAAATATTTTTTTTGGCAAGTTGGTTTTCTTCATGTAAGTGGAGTAAATAAAGAAATCAAATGAGTTTGTTAATTGAGCCGAAAAATAATGAAAATTTTCATAAAGAAGGCAAGCAATAATTACGTACAAAGATTGATGGATGGAATTTCGGATCCCTTGAGGACGTATTCATTGTCGGAGATTGGAGTAATAAGATCCTCATCCAGCAAGTCTTGCCATAAATAACCCGTCTTGTACCTCCTGCACCACAAACAATTTCCATGAAGTGCTTACGTATCCGTATTAATTTGCAGCGCGATCTCTACTACAAAATAAGGAAAAGAAAAATACTCTGAACACAATTGAATTCAGAGCAAGCCGAAGTATGCAAGTCCCATGTCCGTCACATTAGACTTGCATACATCAACCACGATTTCAGAGAAATTCTAGCTAGATGATTTAGGAAATTGTCCATTCTGCAAGATAAATGCGATTTAGTCAAACATCTACCAGTATTCGTTCAACTTAATTTATAATTTACTCGGGAAGCCCTAATTACGAGTAAACAGTTTGAATCACCAATATAGAGCTCAACTCAACTAGGCCAAACGGCCGGCCTAACTAGGTCGCTAACTCCCTTCTAGAAACCGAAGAGAATAGGTAAGAAGATATACACAATTGATGCAAATAGGAGAGAAAATAATTAATTAGACAAACACAAGGTTTAAAGAATACTTAATTGCATAGAAAACAAACATGAACCGACCTTTTGTAAGACCAAGCAAACGATTCAGGCATGTCTTTCCCTCGCAACTCCGACAGCCATCTCTTAATGTCTTTTGTTTCACCATAGAAATAAACCAAAACCCATCAACTTAATCAGAAAAAAAAGAACCATATTTCATTGACTATCATTAAGAAAGACACAAAATATTTAGTGAAGAACAAAAAAAATTATTACGTACCGCGCAGCCGAACGCCATTTTTGGAGAGATGATGAACTTTGATGAGATGGGGGTGTTCAACCCGACCCTTTCGACTGAGAAAATAGATAATGTGAATTTTTCTCACTTCACCACCACCACCACCACCACTTTTAGCTTCCATTTTTCTGCACACAAAATGCCACACACCACCACCAAACAACAAAGAAACACAGTGTGCTCTTCTTTTTAGACAAAATTAAATTAATTTAATTATGTTATCAAAATGTACAGAACCCATTAATTAAACAAAAGAGAAAAATCTTTGTCTATGCCGGCCTGCCTCTAGGAAAAGCCAAAAAACAGGATATGAACAAAAAAAAGTAAAAAACAGTACAGCACTTTAATTTAAAAGGCCTAAAGCAAACATGTAATGGAATTAACAAAACAAAAAAGTTGCTTACACTAATCAAAAGGATGATTGGATTTTGAGATGAGCTAAATTCTTACTTTCGTCTATGTAGCTGAGAGAGAGAGAGAGAGAGAGAGAGAGAGAGAGAGAGAGAGAGAGAGAGAGAGAGAGAGAGAGAGAGAGAGAGAGAGAGACAGAGAGAGTAGTTTAGCATTTGGTGACAGATTTTAATAGGAAAGCTTTTTTTTTTTTTTGGTAACAGATTTTATTAGGAAAGTTTATATAGAGAAACTTGGCCAACCGAGAGATTTTTGTCTCTGATTTTCTGCGATATGCTAAACGTATCTTGTTATGTATTAGTAATAGCAACTTTTTGACCATGTCTTTGACAATTTCAAGAAATAAAAAACGAAAATCGTGTCCGGGTCAACTTATCCAAAGGAAGTAAAGTTGTATTTATACATTGAAGTTGGCTACACAACGCGGTTGGTTCAACAAAAAACTGAAAAGACCTTAAAAGGAAGTGATCGATTGCCCAATTATATATATTTTGAAAGGCTACTTTATGGTGATCACATTTAGGTACTACTCCTTTCGCCCCACAAAGAAATGTCCAAAATCACAATTCACATCTTTCAAGAAATTATGTATATTTTGTAATTTTTAAATACTTTTATTATTTTACGAATTTTGTTTGATAAAACTAAGTGATGTCTATCAAACTCCCTTAAAAAAAAGTGAGATCCACAAAAAAAAAGTGAGATCCATATTAATCTATATACTATATATTCACTATGTGGGGTTTTCTAAACAAGACCGAAAATGGTTTTAAAATGTAAAATTCTAGCGTAGCGGTATCAGCGAAAAAGATATACTATACGACACATTCGATAACATAGATGAGGACGAAATATGGTGACCAAAACAAAGACCAAGCATTTTCTTGGTCTGCTATTGTTACTTTCTAGCTTATATAGCAAGAAACCATATAGCCGACAGTAAATTGTCTTTCGTACGTTCACCTTATTTCATAAAAGTTCATAATATTTGCATAGAAGACTAGAACGTATGCATAAAATTCATGATATATATATACACAGTGAGCTTCCTATCCAAACCCTTAAGTTGCGGACTCCGTCCGGACCTCATAGTTCCAGACCAAATCTCGATGATCTGAACCGCTACAATGTGTTTAAAACGTGTTTTTCAGGGTCCCCGCGAGATATCAGCAAAAAAAAAAAAATACTAGGGAAGGGTTTGATCCGAGCAGTTTAGTTATTGAAATTGTCATTTTGGTAAGCTGTTGGGGCGTTCCTGTATTTTTTGAGTAGCTAAAATAGAATTAGATATTTTGGGTAGACAAAATGCCTAGTGACAACTAGATATGCTCTTATGACCAAACGCAAATCACCCATTGAGCACCATCATAAGTGATTCAAAAACCATTCTGACGAGAACAAACTCTAATATGACCTATGTGTCAAGAGGAGCTAATTAATGAGTGCGCTGATCACCTTGCTCGTGTTGGTGCCGAACAAGAAGAGGACTTCAAAATGCTAACAACCTGCCCACTTTCCTTAAAATGCTAACAACCTGCCCACTTTCCTTAAGAGAGTTCCTCTTAATTGAGAGATAGCCTAAACCTTAGGCAGTTTCTGGACTAATTTTCTTCATGTTTCTGTGGCCTAACTTCTAGGGCAAAACGCTGTTTTTCGCTTAATTAGTTTAATTTATATTTTTCCGACGTACTAAAAAAAAAAAAAAGAATACACTTGACTTAAGAAAAAACGAAAACGTGCGAATGCCTAGCAAAAGTGGAACAATACTTTGGTACCCTCCACTTGATTTAACAAATATTGGTACCCTCCCCTGGAACATTACTGCAATTTTTTTCGTTTTCGAAGAACTTATTGACAACACACCTAAAAATGATCTACCAGGTGTACAAAGTCCATAACTTACTCAATGAACTTAAATACGTAGGACATGGAGTAGAGGTTGGGTTACCTAATTCACTTAATTTCACTCAACAAACGAAATCGATCTCAAAAAGGGAATTTTATACAACAAAAATTCTGTTAATTAGCATAATATTGGCAGGGTTAGTTAGACTTTTCAAATCATAATACCGTATACGGAAACCTCCATCCCCAATTTCCAAACCCATATCAATCTCTATTCCCTCCCCAATCTCTACCGGGAATTTTTTTTAACCTTCATCCCCACCTTGGGATTCCCACGGGGAATCGGAGATCCAGAAGTTCACTCAAATTATTCAAGTGAATACCAAAAAAGTTGTATTAAAATCCAAAGCTAATGACAAAAATGGTTCCCAAAGATAATTAAAACGTATCAAGTCACTCAAAAGTACTACCGGTGTTCTTTTTCTTTTGGGTTTCTGGGTAGATTAAAATTTCACTAAAAAATGCTACATAAAACAAAAGTAAAGGAGAAAACATTTCTTATACAACCAACCAACAAGACTCAAACCAAGCTATAGTCTTTGCTAGGGCAGAGTCAAACAACCAAAACATGGAGCATCAACAGCTCCAACTAAATCAAAAAGTATTTGAGATGGGGTAACCCTAACTTTTACAAGTTATAAGTTATAATTTATAAATTTATCCAAAAAAAATTTTTATAAACTTATAATATAATATACTTATATATGTGAACGGAGATGCGGAGAGGGGCAGTGATTTGGGAGGGGACTGACTATACCATCCCCTACCCCATCCCCAAAAATTTAAAAAAAAAAAAATCCACATACCCTACCCGATCCTCGAAAAAATTCCTGAATCCCCTACCCATTCGGAGAGGGGATGGGTTGGATCGGGGCGGGTCAATCGAGATGGCCATCCCTAGTGTTATAGTTAAGTTAATGACTTAACGTACTAAGAACAACCAATCCACAGAAACTTTTTTTCCTGATAAACGGATGTTTGGACCAGCTTAAGCCGACTTCAACTAATCCTAGGATTCTGAAATTAACGATGGTCGGTAAACATATCCACGGCATGCTATTATATTCTACATCCTTGATTGAACAACCAATTGACATACATACTTTTTTTTCTTCTGATAAACGGATGTTTGGACCAGCTTAAGCTGACTTCAACTAATCCTAGGATTCTGAAATTAACGATGGTCGGTAAACTTATCCACGGCATGCTATTATATTCTACATCATTGATTGAATGTTTCTAAAAATTAAATCGATCAGAAACATTGAAATAGTACATAGTAATACAAAATATTTACAGAAAACTGGTTTAAAGAGTTAATTATGGATTAAAAAGAAAAAGAGGTCTGACCTTATAGCAATCCGTTTTTTGATAAGCTCCAACTCCTCAGTAAATTCCATGGCATCAATTATCCTTGTGAAATCAGATTACAAGTTTGTTCCCTTCAGCTATTCTGAAATTTCTGCATATTCAAAATTCAATATATATAGAACTAAATAAAAGGAAAATCTTGACAATATTGTCAATTATGGAATTCTGCAAATTGACCCTAGTTTCAGACTTATATTCATGTCTTACTTCCCGTCCTTTTTGAAATGTCCAGCTTAGACAATCTAAGTTTTAAAGAAATATGATTATTGCATTACGTGCAAATTCAACTATCCAAAACACAATAATTAATTCAAAGATAAATTTCATTCTTTTTTAGGGTGAAAAGAAAATCCTATGTAACAATTATTGATTGTTGATTTTTCAAAATGGACTTGCGTTATGTGACGATAAAAAATGGATCGAGTATTAATGAAAAATAATGAAAAGCAACGGAGGGGTAATTATTTTACTTTTCATACCAATCTTGAATGACTTATATAGTTCGTAGGCATCCGATGACATGTCTAGGTATCAAATTAGTATAAACCCACAAAATATTCATGAAACAAATCCTTAGCAAGTAATTATTGATCACATGACGTGCGAAACGTAATTATGTGAAATCAAGATTGAATTCGCTGGATATATTATTTTCTAAAATACTGCTAATTGCATCGATTATCATATAAAATATTTAGGAACAGAGAATCCCGTATCCCATATATATTATGTACACCAATAGTGAAATTTCCTTTTCCGAAGCTTTAAAATCTCATGGTGGAAAACTTCAAATTGAAAGTGAAGTAATTGAAAAATGTGATCAAACCAACAACAAAAGTATCTTTGAAACCTTAAATAGTTGCTGAAATCAAATTAGATTAATCATATATGATCTTCTTACGTACCCTTATCTTCTCCACCCTTGCAATTCATCATTTATCTCCAACAGTATCCTTAGTATCCACGAATTCCAGATAGAAACTCAATACCTTCCTCGTACATATGGAGAGAGAGAGAGAGAGAGAGAGAGAGAGAAGAATGGCATACTGAATAAGAGCCAAAAGAAATGTATATATAGCCAACCAATACTCTATGTCTATGTCGTCATGTCGCTCACTTAACAGCTTCTAATACTAAATTTAAAATGCCGTCCTCTTGATTGAGGTAGAAGTTATTAATGAAGTCTAAAAAGTAAACGGTTCTGATCATCAAAGTGAATTCCGAAATGGCCCACGATGGAGCCGGATAGGACCGATTGATCCACTAAAGGGCCGGGCTGGAGAGGCTCTTATCCTTTGTAATACTACTAACTAGCTTGAAAATGCCATCACAAAAACTAACTGACGCGCATATGTGATGTGATCTTTGGCAGAGCTATTGGCCGGTGGATTATCCGGCCTCAATTAAAAAGCATTTTGATTTTGAGTATACGATTTCTCATTCTAAAGATACTATGGTGTAAAATATAAATCGAGATTAGTTTTGAGTATACGATGAAAACTCAACTGACTTGACTTAGTTTTGAAAACTTCATTGGTATGCTTAGCAAAAAAAGCCAAGATTTGGTACAAGTCACCTCTTCAGGGCATCTTCAGCAAAATCTGCAAATGTCTAATTTCAGTGTTACGTGAGGTTTAAGTTATAAATTGAGGTAACAAAGTATAGTTTTTATCTTACCAAAAAATATGTATATAGTTTTTAGGAGTGAGCCTTTTACGGAAGCCCTTAAAGAAGCCTATCGACACTTCATCTCAATAATTCGAACCAGTCATTTTGTAGAGCCCGCAGAATAGTGGAGCCCGAATGGAGGTTTCCGTATACGGATAAGCCGTAAAAAAGTTTTCCTCCTTTTCTTGTGGCCGAAGTGATTGGTTAGCATGTTAGTGGTTAGTAATTGATATAGGCAGTAAGTCTGACATCCATCACAATTTGACTTTTACCAGTTTTAACAAACGAGAACCACAAATTCGAGAATACGCTCTAAAAAATACGATGAATAATCGTCACCCCTTATCCATCTTTCATGCTATTCCAACATCGCAATTGTATATAGTTAGTTATTATAATGTCAATGTTATACGCAGGAGCGGACCGGGTTGCGATGACGTGTTTGGCCTCTGTACTTCTACCAATTTTCTTCCTTTACATAATACACTTCTAAATTTTTTTGTGAAAATTACCGAAAAATGATCCCCTCAAACCAGGTCAAATTCGTAATTCTGTGTCTGCTGCAACAAGAATGTTGTTTCATTAAACATGGTACAAGAGACCAAAAAATTTAGTAGATATGCTTGGTTTGGAAAACAGGACCAAACAAGTTTTTCTAATCACGTTTTCTCAATTATATAATGCACATAGGGTGATATGGTTAAGCTTCCTGTAGTTTTAAAACCACAAACACATGCGTGGCTTAAAATGCACGAAATTAATGTCGAATGTTACTAGTATAAATAAAACAACACCACACGTGGCAGTTGGGTAGGTTGGCGATTAAGATGGACTTCAAGAAAGACAGGTCTTGTAGTTGTAACTAGACCATGATGCCTTAAAATGCTTCTTCTTTTTAACTACACAGGCCGGTATCGTGACTTAAATTTCTTCAAGAGCTAGGGTACTGCTGTTATTTTATTTTTCGTCTTGATTTTTCATTTTGTAATTTGTTTTAATGTTTCCACAAGGTACAACACTTTTGATCCCTTGCTTAAAATTAATTGCAGAGATCATGGAATATTGCGGAGAGATTTATCAGGAGAAAAGGAAAAAAAAAACCCTTTTCACACTAACATTTACTCTATGTTCCCGTCCTTCGGTAAACCCTCTACAAACTCTTCACGCAAAAAATTTGAAAGAGAGAACATGCAACGACATGGCAAGCAAAGAATGATAATACGTCGTATAAAAACGTTCGGACACTGGTCTATCATTCTAAGAACTTCTGTGTCTATAGCAGTGTTCAAGAAGGAGTAAGGAATAGGTAGAGTTAGGAAGTGATGTTGGTACTCCCTTTTTCTCTATTGACACTCCCTTTTTTTTGTCTTTATTAGGTAAGAATTACTCTTACACTATGTAAATAAAGACAAAAAGAGAGTGTCAATAGAGAAAAGAGGAGTGTCAATATTAATTCCCGTAGAGTTATTGTAGTGTATGTGTGATTGATGTTTTTCTTTCTCGCTAGTATAAGGATTGGTGGTGGTAGTGGCCCAAGATCCAGCCTCGCAATAGAACAGATCGGGCCCATCGAAAGACTTGAGGATCCATATGCAATAATGTTGGGCTCGCTTATTTTGAATTTGATCCAATCATATCGCTCCATGCCCAAAATAGAGCACTCCCCATTCCACACACGGAGAAAGTGTCTGTGTTAGATAGTCCTTTGGTCTTAAGGCTGTAATTTCTAGCTAAGATACTGGTCACGCATTTGATACATTGTAAATTAGTCTGTTCCACAAAACTGACTTATTGACTTAACTGGCTTATGACGATTTACGAGACAGATCATTTTCTCACAAGACATCAACCCAAACTTAACCAATTAGCCACTTCCTCTAACAAGTCACAAATTGGAACAACCACAACGAAAAATTTGAGAATTCATGATCCCAAGGGGTTGATTGAGTGAAGAGAGGTATTCTCCCACATTTGCAAGTTCGACTCTCACAGCCATGAATAGGACAGTAAATATATTTTAAAACTTTTTTCGTCTTTTGGTAAAAAAATTCTCTTCTTTTCGGCCTATTTTTACTTTTCATATAATCCACAACTGTTGACAGAAAATATAAAAATTCAAAAAAGACCAACAAAAATTGAGGAGAAACGTAACCTTATACGTAGTGACTTGACTAGTATGCTGAAGTACAAATGAAAGGAAATTAAAATTCAGAAAATTAACAAATAAAGGACAAAAAAAGGGCACATGGTTATAAAAAAAGGGGAGTGCGAAAATTACTAACCTTATTTTGTTGGGTTCTTGTACATGCTCTACAAGAACGAAACTAACTCTATTTTTAATAGTTAAATAAACCGTATTAGTATGTGTTGTGTCAGATGGGTCAACAAACTAACGGCCCAACCCTCAAAAAAATTTGGGCTCATTGATCCACAACTATGCAACCGGCCCAGAAGTTACCAGCCATTTGTAAGCCCATAAGCTTATAGGCTACCCAAAAGAGGAGCTGGAGCTACTAAAGCCCATAAAAATTCATTGGCGAAAGATCATAATAAGTTCGGATTGTTTACGGTAATTAAGAAGAGTATTGTTAGGTACCTAGAAATTGTATCCGAAAATTACCCCGAAAGTAAAATCAAAGGTTCATATTTACTTGGGTGTTTATCTAAACCACCTATTTTATTTTCGGGTTAGTTTTTCTCGAAACTTAGCATTTTTCAATTAAGAAATATAGTTGAATTCTCCAAACTTTAACAAGCTTGTAAATGATGGAAGCGGGGGTGGTGCTGCGTGGGCAGCGCTGTGCAGCGCGCTGCGCGTCAAAACGGCGTCGTTTTGACGCATTTTTTGGTCCCCAAATTCGGCTGGGAAGGGCTCCGTTTGGACGCCTAACAATCCATTTTTTCCTTTGGCGCCAAAAACTGCTAAAACCCTAACCCCACGACTACTTTTCCCTCCCAATTTTTTCTCCTCTGCTGCTCACAATCCACCACTGCTGAAGGTGAAATCGGCTTCGTCCATCAACGATTTCTGTTGCTAATCAAAAGGTATGGTTTTTCTTCTTTTCTCTCCTTCTCTCTCCCTCTCCTACGCCCATTTTTTAATGTGCTTAAACATGTCAAGCTTTTGTTCATTACTTGATCATGCACGGTGATCAACTTTGTCTCTTTTGTGTCGTGGATCCTTCTGACAAATAGATGAGATACTAAACTCCAAACTATTACTTGATTATGCTTTACAAAATGAGAAAACTGTTATATTTATACTATTATACGATTTTTAAATGTAGACCATAACACACTGATAGGGTTTACTATAACTTTTGTCGGTCACATTCACATTAATATAATAGGTCCATTGTTTGTGATTAATAAGCCTTCATTACCTTATTTTCTTTACTTTGGACCTCTAGAAATTTTGAAGCTTTAGCATAGGCTTTTAGGCTTTTGAAGCTTGGCACGTACCACCCCGGGTTTGCTAAAAATTACGGCAGTAAGTTTCTCCAGACGTGAATTGTAGGATTCTATGTTTAGTCAGTTGCTTGTAAACTAGCCTAGATACCTAGTTATTGAAGAAAAAACCCTTCAAATTTACATTGTCCATATATATCATGTTATTAATATAATAGAAAAAGCACCCATATGACTGATTTTTTTAATCTTGATTTTGTTGTTTGGCTTTGGACTTGTTAACACCTTTTTTTTTTTAAATTCATTTCAGATGGATGGGAGTGGAGTTGGGGGGACTATAGAAGATAGTGGAGGATTGTTAAAGGAATGTACACCATGTATTGGTATGGAATTTGATTCTGAGCCTGCTGCATTTCGGTTTTACAACGAATTCGGAAGGATTAGAGGGTTTAGCATTCGAAAAGACTATTTAACAAAAAGCAGGACGGATGGTATGATTATTAATAGAAAGTATGTTTGTAGTAAGGAAGGAGTAAAAGATAAACGGAGTCTCACGAAAGCACTAACTAAAAGGGAGACAAGAACTAATTGCGGGGCATTGATGTACATATCGCTTGACTGGGCATCGTTAAAATGGAGTGTGACAAAGTTTGATGACACCCACAATCATGATTTGCATACTCCTGACACTGTTCATATGATGAGAACTCAAAGGGGTTTGTGTGAGTCCCAAGCTATAAATACTGAAATTGCCGAGGCTACTGGCTTACGTCTTAAGTTGTCACATGATCTCATTAGTGCCCAATCAAGAGGGAAGGAATTTGTTGGGTTCATGCGAGAGGATCTTAAAACTCATTTGCGTTCTAGAAGAGAGAGAGATTTGCAATATGGTGAAGCAGGGATGTTGTTCAATTATTTTCAGAAAAAAGCCATGGATAATCCTTACTTCTTTCACACTATGCAATTGGATATAGATGAGATGATTACCAATATTTTCTGGGCTGACCATCAGATGATTACGGATTATGGGCTTTCCGGGGATACATTGTCTTTTGACACGACTTTTCGAACTAATAAAGAGTGTCGGCCATTGGCTCTTTTTACCGGTTTTAACCATCATTGTATGACAGTGATTTTTTGTGTAGCATTGATGTATGATGTAACGACCCCATCATTTGTGTGGCTATTCAAAACTTTTTTGGAAGCTATGTTGGGGAAGAAGCCTCTCACCTTTTTCACAGATCAAGATCAAGCAATGGATAACGCGTTATCTGAAGTGATGCCGGATGTGAAACATGGATTGTGTACTTTCCACCTCAATCAAAATGCAATGAAGCACTTAGGCTACTTGGGTGAGAATTTTTCCTCTTTTATTAATGATTTCAATGCTTGCATGTATGGTTATGAAGAGAAATCAGAATTAATTGAAGCTTGGACAACTTTGGTCAAGAATTATAAGTTGGAGAATAATGCTTGGGTGATGAAAACTTGGGAGCTTCAAAAGAAGTGGGCCCATGTGCACATGAAGTGGTCTTTCAATGCGGGGATGAGAAGCACTCAACTTAGTGAGAGCTTGAATGCCCAAATAAAGAGACACTTGAAGTTTGACAATAACCTTGGTCTATTTTTTACATTTTTTGATCAAGTTGTTTTGGAGAAGCGGTACAAAGAAATACAAGCGAAATTTGACTCTAGAGAAAAGAAGGTTAAAATAAACTTTCGTAATTGTCCGATGTTACTTCATGCTGCAAAATTTTACACTCCTCATCTCTTTGACTTGTTCCACAAACAGTTTGACATTTCTCTTGGTTGCAAAGTGATAGAAACTTGGGAGTTAGGAGATGAAATTGGATTTGTGGTTCTAAGGCATGGACAAGAAAGAGAGTATAAAGTGTTGGGTAGGGTGGAACTTAATGCATTAGGAGTTAAAACTCTTACGGAAGTTAGTTGTAGTTGTCGAAAATTTGAGAGCTTTGGAATTCTATGTGGTCATGCAATCAAAGTGCTATCGCAAATGAATGTCATGGAAATACCCGAGAAATACATATTAGGCCGATGGAGGCTAGATGCAAAGAGTTGTTCATCCAAGGGAAAAGAAGTTATGGTGGAGGAGAATGATCGGAAGTTGGTAATATCGGCACGGTATAGGCATCTTTGTCCTAAAGCGGTGACATTAGTGGCTCGGGCATCCGAAGATGATGAAGCATATAAGTTGGTGGAGGATACTATGACGCTTTTGTGTGCACAAGTAGACAATATATTTCTTTTCAAACATGGCTTTGGTGCTTCAAGTAGTGGTCCCGAGTCTCCCAACATTGACATGGGATTAGATTTGACCGATCCTAAGGTCAAAAAAGCAAAGGGCTTGAAAAAGAAAGTGACTAACCGTGGAGTCAAGGGTGCTAGAAGACAAAAGGCTTGGCATGAGAAGGTTACGAAGAGGGGAAAAAATGTTCCAAGATCTCGCTTTAGTTAGGTATTAATTTCATGTTTTTATAATTACATATCAATTTTGTTAGTTTTTACTTTAAGCAATATACTTTTGTAGTCTTTAGCTCGTGTAATATACTTACAAAGGTTTCACAATTTTCTTAGGGCCTTGAAGGATCCGACTCCGAGATAATTTTTCAAAATCCATCTTCAACCCAACCAACGGTACAATTTTAATATTTGTTATGTCCGGCCATATGTTTGAAAGAAACAATGGCATGTTACCTTGATAATATGTTACTTTGATAATAGGATGGCGAAACACCCTATTATCCACAAATGGCGCATTTGCAAAGTCAAGCATCTTGCAGTACACAAGTTTCAGAGGTCTTTACTATACTTAACTTTCAATTATTGTTTGGTTCCAATCGGTAGGTTAAAATCTTACATTTTATACAATTGGCGATTTTTTTAAATTAGATGGCGTTTGAGCAATCAATCCACATTCCATGGAGGCTGAGTCAATGTTCAATGATGAGGATTTTCTTGAAGCTTTGGTCAGTCCACATTCCCATGAAGCGATCAATCCATATTGATTTGAATGTGCAAGGATTTACCATTAGACATTCTTTTTTGAAATACCTTTTCGGTAGCATGCGAAATTGTTTTAGGGATGTTTAAGTTTCTTGACTTGGTTATTTTTTGAATACTTTTGGGTACCCACCACTGCATTTGGTATTTGTTTTGGATGTTTGGATCGGATCCAAAGTTGTTTTGGTTTTCTCTTGAGTACTTCTTCATGTTTCTGTATTTCTTCATGTCTATCTTGAGTGGTTGCCCAGCATTTCGTAATTGTTCATGTTTCTGCTCGAAGTGGTCATTACAGTCTTTGCTAAAAAGTGAGATAAAAAAATGATGGAGATCATAGCAGGGTCCGATGTTGTACCGTGTTTTTTTTTTTTTTTGCCATTAGACATTCTTATGTTTGAAATAAAATAAAAAAACCCGTTCGGAAGAAATGAAAAGCTTGTTCGTGTTCATTCCTTGTGTTCATAGTTGGAAGTTGCAAAAAGAACAAAAAAAATGGGACATGGTCACAAAAAGAACAAGTCTTAGCACCAATCTTCCCATGGAGTTCTCTTCCAACATTTACGTAAGTAATGATTAAGGCTTCTTAATAAATCGTTGATGGACGAAGCCGATTTTGCCTTCAGCAGTGGTGGATTGTGAGCAGCAGAGGAGAAAAAATTGGGAGGGAAAAGTAGTCGTGGGGTTAGGGTTTTAGCAGTTTTTGGCGCCAAAGGAAAAAATGGATTGTTAGGCGTCCAAACGGAGCCCTTCTTCCCAGCTGAATTTGGGGACCAAAAAATGCGTCAAAACGACGCCGTTTTGACACGCCGAATTCTTCTGTTTAAAAAAGAAAAGGGTGCTTAAATCCAGGAAATCCAAGATGTCATGCAGATAAGCAAAAAAAAACCTGGCACAAAATAAAATAATCGTGCAATTTTATGATCAGATGTAGAGGTATCTAGATTCGTTCGATTTACATGGATCCTGCATGTGAACCCACTTACATTTGACGGCTTTGAACACGAATATTTCCAACCCAATCATTTTCATACTAATAATTATTCCAGTAGAACATCCTCAACCATATTGAGAAAATGAAACTCAGCCTTTCCAAGTCAAAAAAAATAGCAAACAGTAAAAGTCAATAATTGCAAACATTGATTTCTACAATCTAGGATACCAAATGTTTCATAAAGAAAGAATCAAGTCCTTTCATCTCCACTCCAGTTGTCTTTCATTTTGGGACCAGTAGGTCCTTCCTCACCTAACACTTCACTAGGAAGTCCACCAATGAACTTTCTAAACTTTTTTTTCAAAAAAAATGGCAACGCTTTCTCCACATTATTAGTCTCATCTACAGTGTTATAGTCAACTTTTGGACCCCATTCCCTGGTATAGTTCAACCATGGTGGTTCAACCACCACCGAACCCAAATACTCCCCGGCCACCTCCAAAAACCTAGCCCCGGCGTCCACCACCGTTGCACCCTTCGCCGTATCCCTCCTTATTCCTATTCCTCCCCCATTCCCTTCCAACATGAGTTCCGCCTTGGGACTAAAGGCGTGACTATGTAACGCTGAATATGTAACCGGTTTGTTACCTCCTTGAAACTCGAGCTCTGACGCGCTCACCCATACCCCTGCGCTGTGTTGAGAAAAGTAAACGCTCGTTAACTGTCCGTTGAAATTGTTTACCCTTAGCGTCACATGTTCCCAATCACCAACATGCTCCCCGATTTTACCTAGCGAGACATTAATTAACTCAAATCTAGCCTTAGCTGCCCCGTTAAAGGGATAGAACACCCACACGGCAATATCGGTAAACGTCGCGCCGAGCATGGATTTTACGTGTAAATAAACCCCGGCGTCCGTTAAATTCCCTTTCTTGACCTGTTCTCTGGCTGCTTGATCTGCTGGGAGGTCCAACCAGTAGGCACCGTCGTTCGACCCGTCCATTGGTAGATTCGAGCCCGTTGGATCGATAGAAACCGGATTGGATTCGTCTCCTTTCTTGTATAGAAGAGCCCCATTTCTGAAAAACCAACTCACTGAAGAAGGGAGGTACTCTTCGTCCGGATGAAGGTAAATCAAAGGAGAGTACGACTGAAGCAATGCCCGAATTTGGCTTGGATTTGGCATTGAAGACAAATTAGCCTTCACATTCTTCAAACAAGGTAGGGATGCTACAACAGCCCCAGAATTTGAAGCCAAAAAAGTACCTGTAGGGACCCCTACAGCTTGAACCCCTCTAGTACTTGGCCTGAACCCATACACACTGATACCCTTATCTGTACCCCAAATCCAGGCATCCGGTTCGGAAAAATCCGTGAGATCGGACCGAACACACCGGACTTTGTCAAGGGAAGGTTTATCAGACGAGTTAGTTACAACACACCCGACGGCCTTATAGCCGTCGGGTGGAGTTGGGAGCCAGATATACCCGTCACTGCTCCAAACAAGAGTGTAGTCAATTGGCTGCTTTAGAGACCCATTTGATGGGTCACCTGTGGTGTCTTTTCCAGCCAAAACCCAACCAAACAGAGCCTTGTTGTTGGGTTGGGCATAGGAACCAAGCATGAAGAAACCTTCTGGTACTTGGGATGGCTCGAAAAAGGTTGCCCCGAGATTGTCCGGTCCGCCTTCATGGGTAGCCCAGATTTTGGTGAAAGATGAAATTTGACACACTTCTAATCCTCCAAGATCTAGCCTCCCACTTGCAAAACCTCCACCTGTGATCAAAACACACACATTTTATACATACATCGATACGTATATCAAGAACAAAATATCATTCGCAATTGTAGTAGAAGAAGATCAGGGATGGAGCCAGGACTTTCATTACGCAGCCCCTACTGGCACCCCGGCTCCATCCCTGAAGATGATGAATGTTGAGAGAAGTACCTGGTGGCCAAGTGGGCAATGGAGAAGGAAGCTTGAAAATGGTATCTATTGGTAAAGTGTTGGTGCTGTCTTTCTCAGAGAAACTTGTTGGAGAAGAAGATGGATCTAGACAATTTCCTATTGCAAAAAGGAAAGCAAAAAGGAGTTGGGAAAGCAAAATCATGGTTGGGAAAACAGGCAATTTACCAATACAGCAAATTCAATGGCTTATGAGTTCTGAAAATCTCTATTGAAATCTGAAAGAACTGTTTAACCATAATGAATTACTCCACCAATTTCAACCACCGGTGTACTGATTTCACGTGAATGATTTGATTTGAACACAAATTTTAACAATCTTTAGCAAAAAAGGAAAAGATGTGAAACGAAGTGTCCAAGTCAATCGGAAAGATAAGTATGAGAATCACTTTTTGAAGGTAACGGCCAACGGTAGTCTACTGTCTACATAATATTCGGAAAAGATATGTAATCATCAATAAATACAAGGATAACAGTCATGGAAAAATGTTTATGAAAAACTGGGTTCAATTAGTGGGGTCAAAACCTTAAAAAATTATGAGGAGAATCATGGTACTAAACAACATTTATTTATTTCGTAATCTCTCTTTGCATCTCAAACTTGTCCGTTGGATCGTAATGTGAATACTATGTCATCATATTTACTGGCTATATCGAGCGACGGACGCAAGATTTCAAAATTGGGTGGCAAACACTTAAAACATGTAAAAGGCAATATTATCCAAAACTATTTACACATATAATCAATTAAATTATTGATTATATAAACATTACCTTTCTCAAAACTATTGGTCGTGGGGGTGTTGAGTTGTTCAAAATGATATTGGGCAGGCGAACATAAAATGATTTCAACGTTTTGGCATACAAACATACTATAATTCTATTAAAATAAGAAACGTGGATAGGGTGATTGGCTAGGCTAGCTTGTCCTTCTGTCCATCCTTGGTCGTATATATTTTCAACTCTCTAAAGAAAAATAAAGCAAGCAAGTCGTGGGTAGCTCATGCGGTAGAACTCTTGAATGTCCCACATTGCATCCCGGGATCGAGTCACATTCCCCCCTCTCCATGTAATAGATTAGGAATGAGGAATGACAAAAAAATAAATAAAGCAAAAAAAAAAAAACCAAATACAGTACACAAGAAAAATTATTTGGTGGTTTTTGAGATTTTCACATGGTGCCCCAACACGCTATCCACCATATGTTTACGTGGCACCTGTACGAAAGTGTACGAACAACACTGAAAATATGTGTTGTGGCGGTATCCCGAAGCCACTGAATAATTACTGAGGACACACAGACTAGTTATTCAGTAACCTAAAAGGTGTGGGCAATTCATCAAACAAGAAGTAAGCGTCTTTTAGGTTGAGTTTTTCAAATGAATTTAATAATTGAATTGTTAAAATCTTTTGGAAAACTTAACTTGGTGACAAGAAGATTGGAAGGGGAGGTACGTTTCTTTTATGGAGACCGACAAGAATATTACTGGCAGATTCCGAAAGAATTATTGGCAGATTGTGAAATGTGAATAGGTAGGTAGTCGACAGCGAGATGTGGGGGAGACAGAGCTGCACGCCTGCACGCCTGCACGCTACCCCTCACACACAAAAGATAAGTGAAGCCCAACCGACACTCGATACGCGCCAAATATCCGCCATATATAGCACCAGAACCACAACTGTTTTTTTTTCTTTGTTCTCGTGGAGTAGGTTACATAATCACTGGGGCCGGCTTGGCTTTTGAGAATTTCCGCAAAAAAAATAACTTATTCAGATAAAGCTAAGGGTCCAGTTCAAAAAAAGATATTGCTAAGGGCTTGATGAATATTTGTCGCTAAATTTAGCTGGATAAAAACAAAATGAATTGATCAAGACCTTGACAATTTTTGAATGAGTTGATTTTTTACGAAAACTCTTACAAACATGTTTTAAACAAATTGAATAGCTCTGATTATGAGCGTTTTGATTACTTTTGTTTTTAAAATGCGTTTTTCAAGGTTCACGCGGGAAATCTTCAAAAAAAAAATACCCGGAAGAGCTTGATCCAAACAGTTTTCGATAAAACTATACATATGTACAGTTTTATCGAAAATTGTTTGGATCAAGCCCTTCCGGGTATTTTTTTTTGAAGATTTATGTATAGTTTTATCGAAAACTGTTTGGATCAAGCCCTTCTGGGTATTTTTTTTTTGAAGATTTATGTATAGTTTTATCGAAAACTGTTTGGATCAAGCCCTTCCGAGTATTTTTTTTTTGAAGATTTCCCGCGAGGACCTTGGAAAACGCATTTTAAAAACATTGAGCGGTTCGGATCGTCAAAATTTGATCCGGAAAGTTGAAAAACGGCTAGGTCCGCACCAAATTTTGTTTAATGGATCCCTTAGGAGATCGGCTTCCTATATATATATATTTATTATATTATAAGTTGTTATGACTTGCTTACGGTGTGTGAAGGCAAAAATGACAAGAATCATGGCGAAGCCTCAAGCAATCCTCCACCCTCTACGGATAGTGATCTCGGACGATATGCATTGTTCTTAATTCAAGGAAGAAAGGTAAAATTTCACATGCTAAGTTAGAATTGGATCACTATTTGGAGGAGGAGGTGTTACCGACTTGTAATAACTTTGATATTTTAGCTTGGTGGAAATCTAGTGGCTTGAGGTACCCTACTTTGCAAGCCATTGCTAGGGATGTGTTGGCCGTACCCATATCTACTGTTTCATCGGAGTCATCTTTTAGTACCGGTGGTAGAGTGGTCACTCCAAATTGCAATAGACTCCATCCTAAAACTTTGGAAGCATTAATGTGTACTCAAAGTTGGTTGGCGGCCCTTGAAAATGGAGGTATTTTTTTTACGTCTTATTTTTTGTCATGCTTTTATAATTTATATGTTATCTATCAATCATTGTTTTCTTTTGTATTTTAAGGTGAGGCAATGCCGGAGAATCCTTTTCCAACTATCAACGATGACGATATGGACACCGACGAGTATATATCCGATGTAACATGTGTTGATGACTGATCGAGTATTTGAAAGTCATCCAATTTATGTTTTTTGTATACTATTAAAAAAAAAAACCTACACATTAAAGAGCAACCATTTTTGGATCTCCGATTCCCCGTGGGGATCCCCGTTCCCCGCATCGGGGCGGGGATGGAGGTTAAAATAAAATCTCCGGTGGGGATCGGGGAGGGAATGGGGATTGATGTAGGTTCGGGGATCGGGGATGGAGGTAGTGGTATCCACCCCCTACCCTCCCCATTGCCATCCCTAATCCTGTGGTTACAATGTCAACTGATTATTTTAGTTTATTTTTTATCTGGTGGAGTAGGTTACATATCTACGGCGTGGAATTTTCATTTATGCTCTCAAGCCTCAATCCTCCATCAACATTTCTGCTCTCAATCTTTAAAATTCTGCTTTAAATTCCCAATCTCACGAATTTCAGAAATTAGAATATTTTCGAAAAGGTCTCACGTTCATAAACTGTAACATTATCACTAATTAGATTCTCCAGAAGAAAATTCTGCTTTAAGTAATATTATAAGCCGTAAGATAAATCTATCATGATCGGTCACGCGGTTATCAATATCCAATTAGCTTCATTCTCAGTAACTAATGTAAAGCACGTTCTACAACGTACAAACTCAACAACTCAGATCACGATAATAAAATCCGATTAGCTTCATTGTCGGAATAAATGCTAATGTAAAGCAAGTTCTACAAAGTACAAGTTCTACAAAGTACAAACTCAACAACTCAGATCACGAGAATAAAAGGGAAAAATTCAAAATACCCCCCAAACTTTGACCTCAATATCAGAAATACTCCCAAACTTTCATTTTTTTCAAGCGTACTCCCAAACTTCAATTCTGTAAAAAAAAAAATACTCCTTCCGTCTTCATCCGTTTGGCAACTAACGGGATTTGCTAACTTGGAGCTTAACGGATACCATAAACCGTTAAATGGCCCAAAACGACGTCATTTTGGGCCTTCTTTAAAATAAAATAAAAATCTCGCCAACCTCCCCCAATTCACAAAGGAGGAGAGAGAGAGAGAGACCCAGAATGACGTTTATAGGCTTTGAACCAAAATCTGTGGGGAGAATGCATTGAACATTGGAAAATGTGCTCTCCGATCTACTCCCTCCGTCCCCATTTATTTGTCCCTTTTGGAAGTTCGTGCCACTTTTCAATTGATTATATCTCATAATTTACATTGTTTTACGTGATTTTAAAAACATTGTCTTATAGATTTAATCGAGATCTATCAAACAAGATCCATATTGAATATAAAATTCATTACCGATTTAAAGTTATAACTAGTTTTTTATCCGGTTGGAATAGAGCGATGGACCAAAATTTGGGGATGGAGGGAGTATCTCCGCCAGTAACCAGATTTCCCCACATGACTCCACCAAATGCAACTTGTTACCAGACAAGTAATTCCAGGGAGATGAAAATTCTCTAATGTTCAACATGGAATCAATTACCAGACAATCTCCAAAGTCACTCACAGCATATATTTTCCCTTTGAAGTTTATGAGGTCACTATTTGCCTTAACTCCTCCATAATCATCTCTTGATTCCAGGGACGGATACAAGGGGGGCCTGGGGGTCACGTGCCCCGCTGACCCCGCTCCCCCGCTCATCCCGCTCAAAACTTTAAAAAATATATATATATTATATATACATTTAGCTTAATTATGTAATATAATACTATGTTTAGCAACACACTCATATGTATCTCAAAATTAAAAATGTAGAGTTAATTTTGTGCTTCAACTTTCGTTGGCTGGTTCATTTATAATTATTTGTTTATTTGAAGATATCTTTTGATTTTTTTATATTTTTAACCGTCGTGTGGATTTTTTTTTTTAAAGCTATCAATATCTCGATCATTCTACAGATTTGCTAATGTCAAGGTAAATCATACTTTAAAAGTTTTGTCTAAGATCGTGTGCTCATTTATTATTATTATTTTTTTTTTTAATAAAAATTATTCATTGTAAACTGTAGCATAATGAATGTCTTAATTTAGCAAGATCATTTACTAGAAAAAAATTCACGATTATAATTAATAAGGTGCCCCCACTGGGGTGAATTCCTAGATCCGTCCCTACTTGATTCTCTTGTTCCCAGTCAATTTGGTTATCAAAGTCGTTGTATGTTACACCATCGAAGAATTTGGGAGATTTGAAATTGCGACAAATCGAGTACTTTCGAACAATTTTGACGCAGTGGTGTGATTTCATCTCTCAACATGGGATTGAGAAGTCGCACCACCAGGCGGCCGGCGGCGTTAGGGAGGCGTCGGAATTGGGGTAGACAGAGGCGTGGATGGTGGTGTAGCCGTGGTCGAGTAGGATTTTGACTAGGAGGGTGATGAATTTTCCGCCATTTTTTTATGTCGGTTTCTCTCTCTCTGTTTTCTCCTCTCCTCTGTGAATTAGGGGAGGTTGGCGAGATTTATTTTTTATTTTTAAAGAAGGCCCAAAACGACGTTGTTTTGGGCTTTTTGACGGTTTATGGTGTCCGTTAAGCTCCAAGTCAGCAAATCCAG
>OY978223.1:6665158-6784052 GCA_963854785.1 Vaccinium vitis-idaea | reverse complement strand
TGTGGAATCCCTTGCTACTACTTCGTCACCCATCAATGAATAAATCTCTGAGCCTATGCAAAAATACTACTATGTGATTTGAATGTGAACAACCGGCCGTGCAGAAATTGAATTGCAAATGAAGTTCTAGTCTTCTTCCAAAAACATATTCAGGCCAGGGACCTTCGAGATCGAGATCGGGCTATGGAGTGTTCTTCACCTATTACATGTGAGATGGTGTTTTGCATATATTTAAATTGATGCAAAATCTCTTTTAGATGTTGAGGCTAACAAATACCAACATACAACGATGAATTTAAGTTTCTCCCTTGCATCCTTTGGTGTTTGCAACGTCATGATGAAAACCCAATTAAATTAAGATTTTAAGCAAATGAAACCCAAATCTTACAACCTAGAAAATTTAGGGACAATGAGTCGGGTCCACCAGAATTGTGTATAAATAGCCCCAGATTTCAAGCCAATACAAGCTGAATATAGAACTAACATTTAGGTATGTTCCCTCAATGAATCATGGCTTAAATGAACCATATTCTGGCATAACATAGCAATTCACAAAAATGTAGGTCATAAAAGAACATGGAATCCATGCACGGGAATTTAAACTGATAAATGTTACCCTTTTCAAACACATTAATAATTAGGTACTAGAAAAGTTTCGGTGACTTCTTGTTACTACTATAGTGAAAATGAGTTTACAATCTACTTGCTTCTCCAGTAGACTACACTCCCTCACACTTCATCCAGTAGACTAGACTCCCTCAGCGCCCGACAACCACTCTGAGTGAGAAGAGTGCTACTTATTTTTGCCTAGTCATTTTGTCGAACATGTGGGCTACGACCAGAATATTGGATTCCACCGAGCATGAATACAGAAATGTAAGTCAAAAGAACAAGGATCCACTCAAAAGCCGAAAATCGAGTTCATTCCTCTGCCGTGTATAGGAACGCGTAGAAACAATAATCCCAAACGAAAAAAATTACACCACCATAGGTTGATTACAAAATCCAATTTTCATTGGAGAAATTCTAAAAACAGTTCGTCACCTATCCGTCAACGATCACCTGGCACAGGAGACTACTTCCCAGGCGTCACTCTTGCAGACGATATCCATAGCTCCGTCGCCACTGTCTCTTCCGTCGATAGCTCCCACCATGGGCGTTGAGATTTTTGGGCCTAGATCAGAGAGAGAGAGAGAGAGAGAGAGAGAGAGAGAGAGAGAGAGAGAGAGAGAGATTCTCTCCACAAATGGTGAGAAATTCAGGCAACTATCTAGTAGTCCTCGATCTGCAATGAGAGTTACAGCTATGCTGTAGCTGAATGGATCGAACTCGGCCACAAAATGGTAAGAAATTCAGGAAACGAAGCAACCATGGAAGCTTTGGCGAGTCTCCGAACGGCGGCGATTAAGGCAGGAAAGGATTGAGAAATGATTAATCTTCAATCAACGTTGAATAATTGGCGCAATCAATTAGTCTAGGACAGAGAAGAACAATCTCTCCCTCTCTCTTTCCCTCTCACTCGATCTCAGTGTGTTTCAGTCCGTAAGAAAAAAATTGGAATATGAACGACTCGTCTCCTTAGGGGCATTTTTGTCCAGTGAAAAATTAGGAGTGGACCTTAGGCATTACAAAAATCACTACTGTGGACGCGAAAGCTTTTGAAAAGATGAGGTGGACTAGACATGGTAGAAACATGTATAATGGACCTTACACCAATTGTTTATTTATTATAAGCTAGCATAACAATTAACAATCATGATATACACAAAGCGGACAAGGTCCAAGAGACAAGCCATCTAGTTAGGCTTAGGCCCCACAATACAATAATATAGCGAAAAATGATACACGTACAGCAAAGTTTTCCAACATGCCAAAATGACGTCGTTTTGGCATGCTGGACTAAAGAAAGAAAAAAAAAAAAAAAAAACTCAAAATCAGATCTGGCTCTTCCCCCTCCCCCATTTCCGACCAAAACCTCCCATTCCACCACCACCACCACCACCACCGCCAGCGACCCAGCTCCTCCGCCCTCCCTCTCCACCTCCGGCGACCGCCGCCGCCTCCAAGAACACCCTGAACCAGAAAGCTCTAGATGTATGCGAACTTCGTATACTTTTGTTTTGGGTATCTTCGTATACTTTTGGAGGAAAATATGGAGGATGGCTATCTTCGTATACTTTGTTTTGGATATTTTTTTCTACTGTTTTCTGTCTAAGAATTGACGTATGCGAACTTTATGAGAAAGTTGTGGTTGATTTGGGTGTATTGAAAGTTGTGAATCGAGTAGCTTTTCGGTTCAGGGTGTTCTTGGCGGCGGCGGTCGCCGGAGGTGGAGAGGGAGGGCGGAGGAGCTGGGTCCCCGACGGAATGGGAGGGTGGTGGTGGTGGAATGGGAGGTTTTGGTCGGAAATGGGGAAGGGGGAAGAGCCAGATCTGATTTTGAGGTTTTTTTTTTAGTCCAGCATGCCAAAACGACATCGTTTTGACATGTTGAAGAACTTTGTTGGAAAACTCTGTTGTACGTGTATCATTTTTCTAATATAGCTCCATTCCACAATTTTGCCCAGAACTCCCAATAAATATCATGTACCCCACAAAAAGGGAGTATTTATATAATGCTATTCTAATAATTCCTCATACTCCCCTTATTTTTTTAGAATCTTCATGATAACAAATAAACTAGTTTTAAAAAGTCAAAAAAGCATTTAAATATTGACCAATCTTGTCCGATTTACATGATTGGACGGATCTTCATAATCTAACTTGTTACTATTGGGGTTGAATAGGCAAATCCAATAAACAAATTCCACTCATATATACTAAAATCGAAAGCAAAACTGCTACTATCACATATACCCAGTCACATAACTCTCACATACACACACATGAGTGAGTGGAGCCCATTGAGTGGAGCCCACCCCATGTGTGTGTATGTGAGAGTTATGTGACCGGGTGTATGTGATAGTATCATTACTCAATCGAAAGTTATGACAAATTGAGTACTTTTCTCAATAGAGCATTCTTTACGTTAGGTTATACTCCAGTGCGGGATCCAAGTCAACCATAAGGCTCCAAATGTGAAAACTAGTTTTTTGATTTTTTTCGTTTTGTCCTCATTCAAAATATTTTCGCATTTGTTAGTTTTCGTTTGATTTTTTGTGGTTTTTTGGCTTGTCTGGACGAGAGAAATCTAAAAAGTATAAAATTATTAGCCAAACTTAAAGTTTTGTGAATAAAGACGAAAAATAATTCAAAAAACTGGTTTATGTTGGTTTATTTTCGGTTTTATTCAAAAAACTAGTATTTTTTACCATAATTTTATACTCTTTAGATTCGTCTCGACGAGATAAATCCAGAAACCACAAAATCTTGACGCAAAACTAACAATGCAAATTTTTTTTGAATAAAGACAACGAAAAAAAACCAAAACACCAGTTTTAAAAATTTAGCCAAATCATGAACTACTGAATTTTGAACTTTTCATTCTTTTTAAAAGGACGGCCAGAACAACTAGACCTGTTTACGAACACGTCAATTAATCTTTCTACTCTCCTCGCCCGATCCTTCGATCGGACAAAGTGTAGACTTTGCACACTATAAATGCCCTCTCATTTTCCACACTATACCACTTTATAAACATTGCCCTTCACTTTATATTCCCCAAACTACCTAAACTCCAGAAATTTGTCATTCCAGTTCCCCATGTTTTCTCCTATTCTCTCTCTCTTCACTCTCTCTCTCCTCCTCTTCTCCATCCTCCCAATCTCATCCTCCACCGAATCAACAATCAACGTCTGGCCCATACCAACAACCTTCTCGTGGCCTCACCCGCACTCAATCCTCATCTCCTCGCTCCTCACCATCTCCTCCCCTAAACAAACATACCTTACGTCCGCCGTTAACCGTTACCGCCGTCAAATCCTAACGGAAAAACACCAACCCCGCGGCCCCCACGTCATCAACCCCACCTTCACTCCGTCGCTCGGAACCCTAACCCTAACCGTCCATGACCTCCAAGCGCCGCTCCACCACGGTGTCAACGAGTCCTACACCCTCTCGATCCCCTCCGGCGGGAGAACCGCGGCCGTCGCGAAAATCACGGCGGAGACGGTGTGGGGCGCCATGAGGGGGCTCGAGACGTTCTCTCAGCTGGTGTGGGGCGACCCGCCCCGGATCGCGGCGGGTGTTTTCGTGTCGGATGCTCCGATTTTCGCGCACAGGGGGGTTTTGTTGGACACGTCGAGGAATTTCTACGAGGTGGAGGATATACTGAGGTTGATTGGGGCGATGAGTTGGAATAAGATGAATGTGTTTCACTGGCACATTACGGACTCGCAGTCGTTTCCGATTGTGCTGCCGTCGGAGCCGGATTTGGCTGGGAAGGGGAGTTATGGGGCGGGGATGGAGTATTCGGTGGAGGATGTGAAGAGAGTGGTGGAGTTTGGGTTGGAGCATGGGGTTAGGGTTATGCCCGAAATTGATATGCCTGGTGAGTTAGATTCCACTTTTCTCTCTCATCTAGTACTACTAGTAAATTCAACGACCAGACTTCCTAGTCCGTAGGCAGTCCTGCAAACGATTCACCGAGCTGTTCTTGAGCAGTTTGAGGCTCGGGTCATTAGGATATGAGCTGAGCTCGAGTTTTAAGCTCGTTTAGTAAACGTTTCGAGTTAATTGGAACTCTGCTCGTTTGTATTAGCTTAACTCATTTGTAGCCACTCATCTCTTTTGCAGAGGATCGTTACGATATATATATAAAAAAGAAGAAGCTCAATCTCAATTATTTGGGCTCGACTTGGGCTCAAGCTAGAATAGTTTTGAACTAGCTGAGCTCGGCTCGACTCGACTTATTAAAGCGCAGCTCGGCTTGACTCTTTTAGTACGTAAATTTGACTAGGTACGTCCCATCCTGAGCCGGCGTTTGTGTACATTTTTTTTTTTATCTTGTAGAGCTTGTTGCGAAAATCATTCAGTCAAAACATGGTGATCGAATGGTTCACCACCACATTTGCCTCGATCGAAAATACAGTGCTAGACTTGTTCGGTACTCTATAAAATAATTGTGATCCGATTGTGTAGCTGGCATGATTTAAGTATATTTTTAAGCTAGACTTATTCTTTAGACTTAAGTAATAGTGATCCAATCGTGTAGTTAGGTATGATTTAAGTATGTCTTTTTGGACTTGTCATTACACTTAACGTAATTGTGATTCGTTCATGTAACTAGCACAATTTCTTTTCGTTGATCATCTTCTTCAGAGATCTTACCAAATGCATGGTTTGGATGGGCGGGGTTTACCAACTTCATCGTAAATTTTGATTTTTGAACTTTACAGAGGCATGGTCCTATGTGAAGTTTCAAAGGGAAATGGGAAAGAAGGAACAGAAAAATTCCTAGACTTAAGAAGATTAAGTGAAGCATATGCCAGTGCCTAGAATTTACGAATAGATTATATGAATTGGTGTAAGAGTTGAAATTATGAATGATACTGTCAGAGATCTTACATTACATATTTAATTTGATGGCAAGTGTTTTGGAAAATTTAATCAAGGAAAGACGTGACGTAGCTTAAAAAAGTGCATACCAATCTGAGGTTTACATATAGATTAACATCTATAACATTGCTACTTGAGGGGAATTCGGATAGCTAGAATTTTATGTCCTGACTCCTGTTGATCCATCAAAAACTGGAAGGCGTATGGAGGTGAGGGGGCAGCTGATGTTCTTCAATTTCTCAAGTGAGAGGGAAAAATTGTTGGAGAAAGTGGATAGAATCTCGAAATCAGAAAATCTGGATTCTTGTATAGTCAACTTATGCCATGGAAATTCTTAGTGTAGGGATCTGTGGACAATTTCCGGAGGTTTTTTGCGTTTTTTTAACCTTTCAATACTTCTAAAGAATGGGAAATACCGGACACTTGCCCATCCTCTTCTTTGCCCTACACACGAAGTGACCCCATTATATTTTTAGAGGGGAAACTTCCAGACCAGGTTTGGTCCTAAAAGCTGGTTATTCATTATGTTTTACAAAGAGTAACACAACTTCTAAAGCATTCATTCAAAAGTGAACAAACCTCTTAGGGCTTAAATTGAAGTTAGAAGAGAGAACCAAATAGAGTAAGCATAGGAGATGGTTATTCATTGTGAATGAAAGTTCTTACCGTCGCTGTCATCTTCTTTCTTCAACTAATTTAAACCAAGTAACGCAACCCCAATGCTAATTTTGTTATTTTCTTGTATTTTGCAGCACATACAGGATCATGGGCTGAAGCTTACCCAGAGATTGTGTCATGTGCACATATGTTTTGGTGGCCTGCTGGATATGCATGGGCCGACCGTCTTGCAGCTGAACCTGGAACCGGCCAACTCAACCCCTTGAAGCCAAAGACGTACGAAGTCATAAAGAATGTCATTAAAGACGTTGCCACAATGTTCCCTGAACCATTCTACCATGCGGGGAACGATGAGGTTACCCCAGGTTGCTGGAAAGCTGACCCATCCATTCAAACCTTTCTAGCAAATAATGGAACCCTCAGCCAACTTCTTGAGATATTTGTCAATTCTACCCTCCCTTACATTGTTTCCCTTAATCGTACGGTGGTATACTGGGAAGATGTTTTTTTGGATGCTGATGTCAATGTGAGCGCCTCTCTTCTTCCCCCCGAGAATATCATTTTTCAAACCTGGAACAACGGCCCAAATAACACTAAAAAGATTGTTTCCTCTGGTTACCGCGCCATCGTATCATCCTATGATTTCTATTATTTGGATTGCGGACATGGAGAATGGCTCGGCAATAACACTATGTATGAACAGCCGCCGGGTACTGACCAAGGTGATGGTGGGTCATGGTGTGGACCTTTCAAGACATGGCAGCTGATATATAACTACGATATAACATATGGGTTGAGCGAGGAGGAAGCGAAATTGGTCTTAGGTGGTGAGGTGGCACTGTGGTCTGAGCAAGCTGACCCAACTGTTCTGGATTCACGGATATGGCCAAGAGCCTCAGCTATGGCAGAGGCGTTATGGTCGGGGAACCGCGATGAAACAGGAAAGAAGAGGTATCCAGAGGCTACAGATAGGTTAAATGAGTGGAGACATAGAATGGTTTCCAGGGGAGTTAGAGCTGAACCCATTCAGCCACTGTGGTGTGAGAAAAACCCCGGCATGTGTAATGCTCAACCGATTTAGTTATCTTGTTTATTGCATGTGACAGCCATTTTTTAAACTGAAGTTGGAGAACATAAGAGAATTTTTTTCTCGAATAAATGGAGTTGGAATAAAGTGGGTTTCTCATGAAACTCGCAGTTGGATATATCCCAAAATGTTGCTGCTCAAAGAATGCGAAGACAAAGTTAACTTGAATCGGACATACTGAAGTTTTCAACTCAAGTAATGTGATTGTAAATGGATATATAAACTTGTACTCTGAGAGACAGTTAACCGTTTCTGGAATGTATTGAGAAGGATACAGCCGTTATTTGACGCATAGTATCGCGGTCTTCTCATCAGTGTGCACATTGGAGATGGAAGCACTATTATTCACTTTTGTTATTTTGATAATATTTTGGTGTATTGTTGCACTTGTTTATTGTGGTTGGATCTTATGCAGTAAAAAATTTAACTCTGGGACTTAACGCTTTCACAGTGCATTATCTTAGAATCGAACTTCACCTAATTATAGAAACAAAAAAAAGACTCGGGAACATTATGTTTAATTGGCACTGAGTTGCTATTGACTTAGATTGTAACTTATTGCTGTGATTGTGCAAAATAACTGATGATTGTTTGTTTCGTAAGTAAGGGGACCTTGCTTTACGTTTTTAGTAATTGTTTGTTTCGTAAGTAAGGCAACCTTGCTTTACGTTTTTAGTAACTGTTTGTTTCGTAAGTAAGGCAACCTTGCTTTACGTTTTTAGCAACTGTTTGTTTCGTAAGTAAGGACCTTGCTTTATATTTTTAGTAATTGGTTATTTCGCAAGTAATGGGACCTTGCTTTACGTTTTTAGTAAAGTTTCTAATTACTAGAATTAATATTATAGTTATAGGAGTTTATAGTTTATACGTGTGACTCTCAGTTGTAGACATGTTTGAGAGAAGTCCTGAATCCTGATAATAAAATGAAAAAAATCTGAAACAATTGCAATTTTCAGTTTTGAGATAGCAGGAGAATATTCATATCTTGGGCCATGCTGTTATTTGCTGACTGCCTGTATTTATTGAAACTGCCGCGAATTCTTTGGAAAACCTGCTTGTTCGGGTAGCTAGACTGCACCATTAGGAGAGTAAAGATGGAGCAACTTAACGAGATTCAAATATAAAACTTGCTTATCCGAGTAGCAAAACTGCACCATGCAGAGTAAGCATCGTGGCGTTCATGTTTTACTTTAGCTGTTCCAATAAGCAAATACTGAATGACTGGCCAGCTTTTCTCAACATTGAGCGCAGCTTATGTCCAGACCGATGCTGACACACTAGGGCAACGATTATCTTAACTGAGGAAGATCACATTGGCAATCAATAAGGTCATGTTCTCTTTGTTTCTCAGCTTTTCCCTTTCTCTTTATTTCCTGGTGTTATAATCCTTCATTGACGCAATAGAAGAAAGTGTCACTTTATTGGTTTGGCTGTTATTGTGAGGCATCAAACCCTAATGTTTCGCCTCTTAGACATGTTGGCTAAGTTCCAATTTTCTCGTGACAAGATCTGGAAAATGGATTTTAGGTTGATCTGTACTCAGATTTGCAAAGGTTCTTCTAGTACGTTGAAAATATTAGCCATCTCCAGCAAGCTTCGTTTTGGTTTATTGTACACAGGTGATTTCTTGGTTTAGCCTTGCTAGTTTCTTGTTATTGCTCTTGTAAATGTACAACTATGCAGCGAAGAAGCAGATGAGATCAAGTGATTTCCCAAAGCCGACAGCTGAGGAATTTTTTAGAAGTTGCTGTGTGCGTGCGTCAATGTGAGTACTCTCACTTTTGGTGACCCTCTATTCAGATCTTGTTATACTTTCTGATATTGGACATGGGATTTAACCCAGGTAAACATGGAAACTTCTTGAAGACATGCCCCCTCATGTAAGGACAGACAGAACATTGGGTCATGATCACTTCCCCTTTTTTCATTTTTGTTATTTAATTGCTGTGACCTTAATGTAAATTAAGATTCTGGTATGAACCTGCTGGCCTTTAGTTGCTTTAGTTGTAGAACAGAAATGCATCCATGCATCTGTTGGACTCGTAAAGCCTGATTCGATTAGGTTTGCACTTTTTTGACGCATCCGCCGATATAACTTGTACTCTCTCCATTTCATTCGAATTATATTGTGGAATTATGGATGTACTCAACTACACAATTAGGGAACCACTTAAAATATCTGTGACTTGCATTCTTGGTTTCTGTTCTTGATTATTCTTCTCGCTTATGAGTTTGCTGGTTTGGGCCGTATTTCAACAGCATCCTCAATCTCATGCACACATACTCCCTCTTTCAATTTGTAGTTAGAATTCCTGGGAAATATAAAGTAGATATTAATCAAATGTAACCTGAGAATACAATGCTGAATCATTTTCACTATTAGACTCCACAAATCCAGCGACAAGATGCGAGGAGAATGTTCCATTGACAGAAACACTGTTGGACTGGTGAAGGAAAGGAGGATTGGTACGATACTGAAACCTTTCCCCGAAAGTGTCCAGGAAAGATAAATGTACGGTTCATAATCGCAAGAAGAGTAAATCAACGGTTCATATTCACCACAAGAAAGATAAATGAACGGTTCATTTATCTTTCTGCACACTTTCGGGGAAACTTCTCATGTGTCCTAATAGGAGTATATTTTTGGAAGGAAAGACACCAATTTCGAGACTCTCTATCTAGTAGCCTGCATTGTGGGTAGACGGTAGTGGTCTTTTTATGATTATGAAAACTAGTTTATTTTTTCTAATAGTAAACACTTATTAAAAAAATCATAAACAAGGACTTGAAAATTGCTGCATCTAATTTCGTCATAAGATGAGCTTAATAGATGGAATAACATTCTCTCCAACCTAATACAAATTTACAAACTTAGTTTCCCAAACAAACACGCATAGAGAATGAACTAGTATAATATCTAGGGCAACCGATAACACGATAGGGTGAAGATTAGATTTACCCCCTCAACAAATCAGTTAACTTCACAAGTTTGGAACAAAATCCTTATTCGTCTGTAGTCCCAGTCATTATTACATGAAATCTTCTAAATGACTAAAATACCCGTGTCGGACACTCAAACTCGGATAAGGGTATGGAATTCGTGTTCAACAAATTTGGTTGGACATTCACATGGAAAGCATATGTTTTAATTCGACTTTGCCATCAATTAATTATGCGTAAAACTCCATCAATTAATTATGCGTAAAACTCCTATATTATGCATGCAATGCCCTAAGGTACTTTTTTTTTTTGTTTTTGAAGTAAACGTCATTAAAACAACCCGAAGGCAGTACAGACTTCATCACTAAAGAATGAAATGAACCAAAACTACTAACAATCTAGACCCGAGCACAACACTAGCAGGCTCAATGGTACATACTGCCTAAGCAGACCAACAACAAGGCTGGCAATTAGAACCAGTCATGACGTGATAGTAGAGGACCCAACAATGGATACACAGTTCAAGCCATGAAAAGGCACAGATGAAATCTGGGACAAAAACATCCCACATTGGGGAGAGAGAACATTCCGTAAAGGAGAAAACAAAAACAAAACCTAACAAAATAAAAAACTCCGGTATCCACCAATGTCGCCGGAAAAGCTGCCTCTAATGCAGAAGACTTATTCGCCGAAGGAAGTGCCAAACCACCCATGCAACACCATGGACTCAATCGGACCCAACCAAAAACCGACTGGAAGAAGACGGGGAGAGGCGGACGGTGGAGTAGCCATCAAGATCTGGCGGTGAGAGGTTGATCAGGCGGAAGAAAATGCGATGGGTGGCAGAGGGTGCCCTAAGGTACTTTGTAGCACGATTTATCAGAGAAAATGGCAGAAATATTTAAAATGTGATCAATTTAGCGTATCCAACACTTAGATACATACTGGACTCAACACCTATACCCGAGTCTATGTAACCCGTGTCCCAGCTATGTTTAACAATTCAAGTAACCTCGGAAATGTTGAACAAAACCATAAGGTGACAACTTCCTTTGCTAAACTAATTGAATTTTATATAGGCTTCTATATTGCCTGGTTGGGATGTCCATTCGGTAAATTGATCATTAGGGTGGCCGTCCTCACAAGAAATTGAACAATCCATATCAGACACTGCCAGGTGGTTCTCTCCTCCAAAGCAGCTGGTTTCTTTTCATATTATGTTTGCATCTTGACTCAGTTTGAATTTTCTTCACCTGGTTGCCCAATTTTCTAAAAATCTTTGCAGTTTGGGTACTGGGACCACTTATACCTCACGAGTACAAGCTTCTTAGAGGTCTTGACATTGGGCAAAGCGAGTGTCGGTTTAAGTTGTGGGAACCAGCCTGCTTGTCTACAACTTCTCCGACTTCATGCAGTAAGCTGGATTTTTTGCATTGGTACATACCACCCTCCATTATTTTTGTTGTTCAAGAAAGATTATAAAGTAGACCGGCACATTGTGATTTATGCATTAGTTTCAGTTTCATCTTGAAATTTTGTTAGATGCCCAGAGTTTTACAAAATCGTTGGTGAAAACCGGTTTAATCGATAATGGCCATTTATGAACTTTCTGCAGCCGGTTCTTTGGTGGATAGGGGCGGAACGGGGTGTCTGTGAGGGGGGTGTTTGGCCCCTGCACTCCTCCCAATTTTGTTCCTATTTTTATACACTTTTGGAATTTTTGTAAAATTATTGAAGAGTGACCCTCGCAAGATAGGTCAAATTTGTAATCTTGCATCCGCCACTGGTGGTCAATTTATTTTTCCCTAGAATTACTCAGTTAATCATGTCTCTGATTCATGATTCATCAATTCCACCTAACATGGACTTTGTCAACCGGGTATATAATACAAGAAAACCAGACTATGAAATTTTTTCCCTCTTTCTTGTACTCAATCACTTAACAAACAATCACTACATTTTCAAATTCACCATCCTTTTTTCTTGCTCTTGTGAGCAATCTTCACAACTCTACTATAAAATCCATAGCCACACTACACCATAAGCAAATTCAAGTGACTCCAAGCAAACCCAAAACTCTTCACAATGAAGTCTTCAACACAAGCAGTCCCCCTCTTGGCTATTCTTATGCTTGTTCTCTTGGTTTCCCCACCTTCAGTGGCTGCACTTACTTGTGGTGATGTAGTGAGGGACATCCGCCCTTGCATGGATTACCTGAAGAGCGGCAGTGGGGCGCCGTCGCCGCCCTGCTGTGACGGAGCCAAAACTCTTGCTTCTGCTGCTTCCTCCACTGCTGACAAGCAGACAGCTTGTGGCTGCCTCAAGACTGCATCCAAGAGCATGAATGTGAATCCTGCGACCGCAAAGGCACTTCCGGGGAAATGTGGCATCAGCTTGGGTTTTGCTATCGACCCCAACCTCGATTGCTCTACGTATGTACTTCAACTTACTATTTCACTCACAGTTCTTAGTATTTACAAGCACACATGAGCACACGCATATACATATGCTTGTGTTGTGAGGTGTCTTGTATTTTATTGGGCTCGGACTTTGTATAGCAATTTCTAAACAAAAAAAATACCGGACGAATCCAATAGCAGAAGGCCTAGTTATTGTCATGTTTTTTTTTTTCTAAGCAAAGAAATTATTAATCTCTGGAAACAAATTACAAAAATCAAAAGAGTTCGAGACTAGAAAAAAAAAACACCAAGGATGGTAAAATACCAGCCACAACACCGAAAAAGAAGAAAAAAACAAGAAGACCCAAACTCTTGAAAGGCCACAACGGCACCCCCAAAAACAATAGCAAAACAAGAAACACACCTCCCCAAGCAGAAGCCAGAAAGCACCAAAATCCCAACCGAGAAGCAAAAACCCCCCAAAACACCTAAACCTCCAAACCACAAAAACTGCCGACAACGGGATCCTTACCAAAAAGCAACCACACACAACGAAAACAAGATCAGAACTCCACTGAACAGGATTCCTCATCCTCCAATTCCTCAAGCACAATAATTTCCTATTCAGAAATATCAACTTCATACAATTCTAAATATTGTCAAATTGTTTTGTGTTCGATCGAAATCATCTTTCGTATTAATTACTTTCACATAAATTTTTCTCTTGTACTTTTGGTTTTGCAGGATCAGTTGAACTTGAAGCCGCCTAAAGATGGAGGATGTGAGATGTTTCTAGAGTGTGTGACGAAGCATTATCTACCTTTGTAGTACTAATAAACTAGGATCTACTTATGCAGATCCTTAGTTTTTCCTCACTAGTTATGGCCTTGCTTTTGGCTCCAGTTGTACTCAAATAAAAGCGTTTTCCCATGCCTGGTGAAAATGCAATGAGAGATTAATTGAGAGAGTAATAGAGTTATGTGTTTATGTAGCTTCTGATATCAAATATATACCAAAATTTTCATGTTTTAAGGTGGTTTGGCTCCCTCTCTAGTCACCGGGCGGCTTTTCTCCAATTAATGTTTCAAGGCAGCTAGCCTAGTGGTGGTGGGACCTAGGGATGCTGGTGTTTTTTTATTTATTTTTAACAGAAAATTTTTTTATTAACCTTTAAAAATGAATTACAAAGATTTAAAAGATTCAAGTAACAAGGCATCAAGGCGGAGGAAGGGCAGACCCACAAAGAATACTCTCTTCACACCAAAAGACACCTGTCGCTGGGAACCAAGGGAAAAAAACACAACCTGAAGCTGACAAGAAGCCAATCAAAACCCCTAAAAGACGACACGCCCCAAAAGAAAAAGCCTAAACCAAACAACCCAAACAAAACCCAAGCAAAATGTTCAAACAAACACCACTAATGACAAAATTAGCTTGCAACATTAAAACTGCTTAAATAAATATCTTCCATGGAAGAGTTTTGTTTAAATTCGGATCGTCTAAAACACTTTTGGACGGTCTAGATATGCACACCAGGGAGCGCACACCAAGATCCCCGTTTCCTAATGATGGTATATATAGCAGTACTGTGAGACTGCCGGTTCAAATACTATGATAGGAGTTTAATACCTATGGTGATTGGTTGTCATGGGTTTTTGGCTAAAAATAGGTTCTTCAATCCTATGACAAAAAAAAAAAATAATAATAAAATATAAAAAATTGTACTCCAATAAACTTCTCTAAAAGGACCAACAAAACTCCACTTATTTAAATCTCAGCTCAATTCTTTACTTTCCTTTCTTTCCAATTAACGAACCAATCTCATAAACCTGGAAATCATAAACTTTGTCCCACAAATCAAATCAAGATGAACTTGTAAGCTGGCTCAATTGATTAATTGTTTCGATAAATTCATCTAAGATTAAGGACTCAGCTTTTGCCCACCACTAACTTTTACAACGGTAATTGATATTCACACCTCCCAAATTGTTATCCACACTCCCTTTCTGTCTTTTAGTGAAATTTTTACACATGAATATTGCACTAGAAGACAAAAAAAGGGGTGTGGAGATCACTCCCCTTTACGAGCCTGTTTGGCCGGTAACTTTTTTCATTTTCCATTTCTCCTTATTGGCTTTTGGGTGTTTGGCAGTGAAGGACAAAAACAGCTTTTGGGAGAATGCGGTTTGGGTTTTTGAAGATAGAGAACAGAAGTTAGAAATAGCCTCAGAGGAGCTTTTCACATTTTGGAGAATGTGTTTTGCTTTTTTCGTACGGATGAGATGTTTTTTTTCTTCACAGATGAGTGTTAAAATGCATTCTACGTTTTTCTCCCAAACACTACTCTTCTTGCAAAATGTATTCTGCACTTTTCTCCCAAACACTTCTCCCAAATTCAAAACACATTCTGACCATAATCCAAAAAGCCAAAAAGTTAAAAATGAAAAGCTAAAAAGTAGGCTCCCAAACGCCCCCTACATATTCTCTATCATTTGCTATATCCATTTCTTGCGTTTTTCGCAACAAACTAATACTGTATAATCAAGACTGCATTTTTCAAACATCCAAAAACATAAAAGGAAAAATTCTAATACTCCTATACTTCGGAGCCTTACATACGAATCAAATTCATCAATTGACATGCAAAGAAAGTCAAAACTTCCATGAAGATTCACATGTTCCTATACATAGAAGAATACTAGCCTATCCTAAATCCAAGGGTTTTGACAAGAGACTGTTAAAAACGATTAATAACGGAATTCTTGTACAAAAAAACTCATCGGGAATAATGTGGCAGTAGTATTTTATTAAATTTTACGACGAACCAACCAGTGGTTGACTTCGCGTGAAATGAAACAAATACAGAAGTCCACCACATTATTCCGCATGAGAATTCTGTACAAAAATTCCGTTAATAGCACATCACGACCCTTTGGCCTTTGATCACAAGGGGTCTCATGGGCAATTAGGGTTTCTACCAGGACCACCATAGTAAAAGTAGTCGCCCCAGTCGCCGGTCTTTCCGACTTGGACATCATAGCAACTTGGTTGCTCAGTGAAAGTGCCAATGTCTTTGGGAGCCCTAAGGCTGTTGGACCCATCAACAATCTCAATGTTCCTGAAATAACTGGATTTACCGAAACCTTCGCCGGGGAAATGGCCGCTGCCCATTTGGGTGGTGGTGTGCTGCCCATCTGAGGCTGAGTTCACCACCTCTCCTCCCCACTCAATCATTGTTGCACTGTCTGCTAGATATGAAAACAAGAAGCCTGGCCAGTAACCCAGTACATTGTCATTCCCAAATTGCATCCACCAGTTTCCCTCTTTTGGGTCCTACCAAATTTATAAAAAAATTTAATAAAAAAATAAATAAAATAAAAAAATCTATTATTAAAAAATTGAATGATATAGATAGGGAAAAAACATGCACATGTGAGCATATGTCAGAGATTTTCTGCATCTTTCTGTACTCAACTAGTACTATATACTATATTATTTGCATATGTATATATATATCTTTGAGGTCCACATTACAAGAAGCTTTGTACTCTATTGAGAGTAGGAGTACAATTCTTTCAAACTCTCTAGAAGAGAATGAATGAATTACCTTTTTTTTGAACTGAATGAATGAATTACCTTGAAATTGTCAGTTCATATATATATAAAAAAATTACCTTGAAATTGTAAACAAATCATACTGTAGAGCTACAAAATTTACGATTGTCGTTGATTTTAGGCTTCCTTCGAATGCATGCAATATTGATAACTCGATATATATTTTGAAAACTTTTTAAATAAGAGAAATATGATACTATTTTAATTTTTAAAAAAATATATATCTGAAATTTTTGTTCGACGGACAATTGCATGTTCCGACAGCCTTACATCCACACAATGCCCTAAGATAGGATATCGATTATGTGAGTTGATAATTTCTCATCAAACTGTCTCAGGGTACGTGGGCCTCATGTCCATATGACCGTCTCCTAAAATAGTTGGTGTTCCCACAAAAATATAAAATCTGGTATATTTCCCCAGTCTTTTTCTGCAAAAATGAACGAAAAGACGGCACGAATCATTTAGGTAATCTCACCATTAAGATGAGTGAATGAGAATTTTTACCTTCCAGACTAGCAAGCTGATATCATATTGAGAATCGCGATAAGCAGAAACAGGGGAGATGCTGGCCCCCATTGCTATTTCATTGTTGATTTGAATAAATCCTGAACAGAGGAGGTTGTAGCACCCTGTGGCTTGATATGCATCACTCTGTCATTCACCCCCACACTTTTTCAAATCAACCCATTTTTACCCATTTAAGATATTTGGGTGTTCCAGTCTCATTGGCTAGCAGCTTCAAGATTTATTAATTTTGTCTTTTTTTTTTTTTTTTTTTTTGTTGCCTTTGACAGTTTTGCATTAAATTTTTCGTAATTATAGGGTCATCTCGAAGTGAGGATTCGGAAAAGTAAAAAATTATGAGAATTCACCCAAATATTTTTGAAAAATATCTGAGAAAAGACAGCTTAAGTTGGCTTAAGCAATCTTTTTATATTGTTTCTTAGATATTTCCCATTATATTTGGGGTAAAAGTCATAATTTTACCAAATTCCTATTCTTCCCGTCAAGATGAACTTATAATTACCAAAAGTTAAACGAAAAATAAATAAAATAAAGTCAAAACCCAAAAAATCTTTAAATCAATGGCAATGGAACGACGACCCTAAAATAAGACTGGAAATTTAGAAACATTATCTTCTGCAGTGCTTACAGTCCAGTAGGTGAAAAGTCTGGTGTTGCTGTCTCCATACAAGTCTGGGCTAACCTGTTTTGTAAGTTTTATTTTCAGACAAGGGAGAGAGAAATGGCATAAATAGAAGTGGCCCATACATTCCAATTGGAAAAAAAACAAAAAAAATGAAAACATAAACATAAAAAAATTTGATCCCCAATTGAAATTTCAAATTTCGTTAAAAATGAAATAACTTTACTGAAATGGCATATCATAATTCATAAGCATCTCAAAACGAAAAAATGGTCCACGAAAAAAATTTCATCTTTCAAGGGTGAAACGTGCATTGTGCCGGTCTAATGGGATTTCTACGTTTGAGGTTTCTATTCAGATCTTTGAAATTCTATTTTTTAGAACTTTTGTTTGTAAAAATCGATCCAAAATCACATGATTGTGAAGTTATATGATGAGTGTTTTAAGTTGGAAATAAAATGACGACAAGAGTTCTACTTTTTTAAAATCATAGAACACAATGATGGATTTTGGGCTTCAAAAGGCAAAATCATTATGCATAGGAATTTTGTGAACCAAACTACATGTGTTTTGCACTACTCTATCATTACTCTTAAAAGAATCTAGTTCTCTGCAATCCGATGTTGGACCACTGAGAGTCGTTCGTGTGATCTTAACTGTCCAAAAGTGTTTTTAATGGTCCAGATTATTAAAGGACTATTCACGGAAGAATAGTTTCTTCCGGGGAAGAGTCTATTCAAAATCTAGACCATTGAATGCAAAGATGAACGGCTGAGATGTAACGATAAAGGCCTTGCTACATTTGGACTGCAGAGAAGCCGAGTCTCATGAAAAGGGAGAAGAATAACAAGAGAATGAATGTGAGAGATAAATTCAGAATTTGGGTGAAAATGAAGCACCTGCCAACCAGCTTCAATGCTGTTGAGATCAGAATCAAAAGTACCCCCCAACACCCATAGCTGAGACAAGCTGAATTCATTAGGCTGCTGTATTTTGGGGTCCCAAACATTCATTGTTGCCTTTGCTCCATAAAACTCCCCTTGTACGTAGGTTATTGCATGCTAAAAGAACTCCAAAATAACAAAACCCAAAAAAGAACATAAATAACATCGAAAAGAAAATAAAAACATACCCAAAATCGCGAAAGATAGCAAAAATGGGTATTAGATGTGTGTGTACATAAACATACAGTGGAAATTAATTTAGACAATTCTAGGTAGCCATAATTTCTTTTAAAAACTCTTCATGCATGAAGATAATGTTGGTTAATTTAGAAATTTTAATAATGCTACAAACCCGCAAAACTTATCGAGTTCCAGTGCATCTCATTGGATAATGTGAAAATCTTTTGTCTCTCTGTAAATGCACCGGAACATCGGTAACTGTAAAAATGGTAGGAGAGCATTCGAACTCGAGCACAAATTTGTATATACCTGATGGCCATTTTGATTGAAAGGGAAAAAAATATATATATAATGCATCTCAAGAAAGATAGCACAAATGAGAATTATTTCTCATGCTACTTATCGGGTTCCGGTGCATTTTTTGTCATTGGATAATGTGAGAATCTTCCTCTCCCTGTAAATGCACCGGAACATCGGTAACTGTAAATATGGGTAGGAGAGGATTCGAACTCGAGCACGAATTTGTATATACCTGATGGCCGCTTTGATTGATGAGGTCTGGATCAGCAGACCTAGCTGGTTCAGGGATGCTTCTGTGTTTCTTCTTTCCATAACTCTGAACAGAACTTGTTCTTAGTAAATCCTCTGCTTTTGTTCTTCTGATTGGAATAGTTCCTTCAGGGCACTTCCCATTCAAGTGCCACAACTGAGTTATTGGCTTTGATTTTCCTTCATTTGACTGGGGCATTGACACCTTCTTCCCATCAATTAGCCCTTCTGGGTGATAATTTGGCCTCACCTATAAACATAATTATCCCAAACCCACCTCATAATTTGGAAACCAACAAAAATCCATTTACGAATTTGCGAAAATCTAGCACAGAATCATATATGGAGGCCGAAAAAACAAAGAAATTAGAAACAAGACGGCCCGGACTTCCGTTTATCAAAAAAAAAAAAAAAAAAAACTAAATTCATATGATTGGACTGCAGGATGTGAATACATAATATTCCATGATTAATGGTCAGTCCCGGCCCTGAGCAAAGACGAACAAAGCGTTACCCTCGGGCTTCCAAAATTTGCCAAAGTGAGGGCTAAAAAAGACTGTGTAGTATTCATTATATATAGATCTATACAACTATCTTCATTTTATACGAGCAAGTAAAAAAAAATGATTATACGAGTGGCACTTTTACAGCTAAAAATTCGAGAAAAGTGATTTATACAAATGATTGTTTTAAATTTTATAATGATGTGCATATTTTTAAAAAATTGACCTTCTGGAACACTAATAATTTCTCTCTTTAAAGGAATTTATCTTTTAATCATTGTGGTTATAAATGCATAAGAGCTTTATTTTCTTGAATTCTTCACGAAACCTCAAAATGTCACGGCCGATCCTGTTCACAGTTCTAATTTCGAGGAGAAAGAGGGAGAGAGAGACCTGAATTGTGTGGTTCTTGAACAGAGGATGATCAAATGCTGGCTGGTGAGATATATGGACACAGTCGATTATATCTCCATCTGGGCTCTGTTTTTTCCACAACAAAATCAATAAAATTCAAATTAAACACCCATATATATATATTTAGAGAGAGAGAGAGAGAGAGAGAGAGAGAGAGAGAGAGAGAGAGAGAGAGGACATTGATGGATTTGAGGGGAGGCTTGTTCAATTGCTTCAAATGTTTGTGAACCTCAAGATTTTGTTGAGAAATGCTCACTCTGCCACCAAAACACAGCTGAAACAGCACCATAAACACCAACAAAACCCACGCACTGCTAAAGTGCGCCGCCGCCATAGCTAACACAAAGTTTTTGGCTAAATTGAGCCTTCAAAATCTAAAGAGCCTGCTGCTCTTCTTCTTCAACAAAAATGCTTAGCTTCTTATCCTACGCACACACCCACTTCAATGAATTTCCTCTTTTAAAAAACAACAATTGTGGAATACGGACAGATTTGAAAAAACTGTGGGACGCTCTGTTTTCTTATTTTCTCTTTGTGGGGTGAAGAAGGGTAAGATTGGAATTTTGAAAATTTTGGAGAAAAAACGAATGGAAGAGAGAGAACGAGAGGGTATGGTTGGCTGTGTCGGGGCCATTCCTATGTTTCAGAACCATCTTTTTGTTTTTGTTGCCTTTTGGAAAAATAATTTCAATTTTTTTAGGTTCATGGAAACAAATTAATTAGTGTAGAAATTTTTCGGAATTCCATAAGTACCCTTTTTGAACCCCGTGACCATCTTTTGTTGTTTGTTTCCCTCCCAATTCATCAGAATTCAACCAAAAGGGTATATGATTTTGAGTGCCTTCGGTTTTGTCCTTTCGCCCTTTTAGTTTTACTCAACAATACAAAAACTTTCAAGAAAATTGCAAACTTTTTTCAGCAATTTACTCGATGTCAATGAGTTCTTTAAATTCATAGAAAAAGTTTGAATTTTTTTGGGAAAAGAATGTATTAATAAGTCTTCGTTTTGTAGGCCAATCATTTTTGGACAGAGCGAGTAGATATTTGTATGCACCTAATGTGATGGAAATATATATTTCTTTTGGGGGACATGAGCATGTGATTGTAATATGCAGATTTTTAATCTACGAAAACAATTAAGAGAATAGCTTTTGTGAGATTTAACTTGTCTTTGGGATATCTTTTAAATGTCTTCTTCTTCTTTTTCAATCAATTTTCTATTTGTTTAATTCATCGTAATTAATGGGATTAATAAAAAAAATGTTACCCACGTTTACAAAATCATACGAAAACAAATAAACAAACCAAAATAAGCTAGCATTTGTTGGCATATTATGGAGAATGTCTAGCTACACTAATATAAGATTTTCAAATTTCAAACATAGTAGTATATTTAATTTTTTGTAGTATTCTTTTGTATAAATATATTAGAGTGTCTTCTCTATTCTTATAATAAGATTTGGACAAATGTTTTCTCATTCCTTATTATTATTCGAGGTGCGCGTAAGATGACCTTAACATCTTATCAAAAAACAAAACTAGTAAGCTATTTTCAGTTGTATGTCTTTAATCGAAGAAGAATCTAATTTTGCAATAATTTTGAGATATTGCTTATAGTTGTTTTTTTATTATCCTGTTTTGTAGTATTCCCATCTATAAAAATTGTGACAAGCAAAGCACAAAATTGGAGTTTAAATTTGTGGACCCCATAAACACAAATTTAAATATCATTTTTCCTTTAGTGTTTTTCTTTGTTATGCACATTTTTTTGTCTTTCTATGCTGCAAAAATGATATTTAAACTGATCACTGCTGCCATTGTCTAACATTTTATCATTTTAAAAGTTGTATGGTGAACACAAACAAAGTTCACAGGTTGGCATGCAAGAAATTGGTAGACAAATGCATTAAGTGCTTCTTGTCCTTACGGTTCTTTTGGATGTAGACATTAGACTAAGACCCATTGAAATGAGATGCCCCTTTTCCGGGTTTAGCGGTCAGGGTGTTCAGACTAGCTTACGCATGCCTAAACTAGTTCTCGTCTCATTCAGTTAAAGGTAAGCCATTAACACCGAGACTGCAGAATTCCTAAGATAAGCTCTTACTACCTAGCAAAAAATTGCCAAGTTTCGAAATCAGAAAGCCCATTTTCACCTACATCACATGTTGCAATCTATTCAATAACATTTCACATGCCATGCCGTATGAAGTTTGTGTTTAAATTCCCTTTCGGACATTTGTCCAATCTATTTAAATGATTTTTTTAATGCCATAACTAATTAGAAAGTGACTTTATTGGTTTCCACTGAAGTCCCACTTTGGTTCTAGGCTATAGGCTGGGCTGGTGGTGAGTATTAACCGGGTCTCAATTGCTTTATAATCTTCGGCTTATGCGCACATCGACTAATATTGCGGTATAAACTTCAGTTTATGTGCACATCGATTAATTTTAAAATCTTGAAGTTAACGATTGAAAAATCTTGCGCACATCTTAAAATGTTGAAGTTAACGATTGGAAAATCTCATAGACTTAAAACGATATATAAACGAATTTTGAGCCCATTAAATGGATAATTGGCTTTTTACTTTTTCATGCTTTGAGAGACAGATTATTCTTTTTGCATATACTATTAACTTAAAAAATCCAAAAATCCAAAAAGTCATCTTGGTGGAACAAAGCCATGCAATAGCTTATTTTATAAAACTACTTTAATTTGTTGCGATTAATCTTGGTAGGGGAAAAAAAAAAAAAAAAGAATGTGTTACGGTTGACTCATTATGGAGGGGTGACTATGGGTCTACGGCCACAATCGCCTTCTATATTCCCTCACCTAATCCTTAGTACTGTACCCTCACAAGATATTATTATGCATGTATATATGTACAAAAATTCTATGACCAAAAATCGAACGCATAAATGTGTTTCGAATCGTTCGATGTGTATGAGCTCCACATCTACTGTGTGAATTCACATGAATTGGACGATTCCAAGCACATTTGTCTCCGGATGAAGCATTGCTCATTTATGCAGGGATGGAGCCAAAGGGGGGCCAGTAGGGACGGTCGCCCCTCCAAGCAAAAAAAAACTTCTACTATTATACTGGGAAAATAAGAATTTTCCTATGAATTATATAGGCTCGCCCCTGCAAAGTATTTTAGAAATGAAATTCGCCCCTGCGTAGTGAAATTCCTAGCTCTGTCCCTGCATTTATGCATCCTCAAATTGATCCATTTGTTTCTAGGAATTCCTAATTAACTTCGACAAATCCGCATATGTAACTTACAAACATTCATGCATAATCCAGTTCCCCAAACAAACATGACCACTCATTCTTTAAAAAGTATAGAAAATCCAATCTGGGTTGGGGATCGGGTTCGTGTTGATGTTACCCCTACACCGTTACTCTCCCCAAAATATTGTTATATAAAAAATTATAGTTTTAGCCTAATAGTTTTATCATTATACTAAAAGTTATATTTATACCCCATTATTTTTCTCAGCATACTAAAAAATTTATTTTTTACATTTTCATCATCATACTAATATACCACCTTATAAATAACCATTCTCTTCTAATTTTTCTTTTAATTTGAATAATTTTCCCTCGTTTTTAATTGGGCAGGGCGAAGCGGGTAAACTGACCCCTGCTCAGGGCGGGAACAAGGGCACACACGAATTCCAGGTCAGGGCCGGGTGGTAATTTTTGGGTCAGGATATGCCAAAACCCGCCTTGCCCTGCCTTGTTGCCATTCCTACTCCAATGCAATTGATTGCATTTCAAACTTCACTAACTACAAATAATAAATGTTAACTTTCGCCTAGTTAAAAAAAAAAAAAAAAAACAGTTTTGGTGAGCTGTCTGGGAAAGTGTATTTTTTTTCGGTACAACGGAATTTAATCTGGGAAAGTGTATTGTGTCCGAGTTTCTAGGGATTATCCATGGACAGTGGAACAATGCTTCTTGCTTTGTGATACGAAAACACCATGGGTAGACCACTATGTGTACCCAAATGTACATCATTAAATTCTGACCGTCCAAAAGCATTTTTCGACGTTCTGGATTTGAAATGCTCATTTCAAATCCGAAACGTCGAAAAATACTTTTGGACAGTCGGAATTTAATAGTGTACATTTGGAGTACACACGGGTGGTGTACCCATAGACGCGTTGTCTGCGATATGCGAGTTAAAAATGTTTGGTTGTATTGCACTACCAAAATTAGTGCAGAACCATCCAATCTTCCTTGTGTGGTGTAAATCCCATTAAAATTGCTGGGGCTACTTTTGACTATGACATTCATTGAATCAATTTGCACTAGTCCGTCCTTGTATTAAAAAAAAAAATGTTTAAGAGTGACAACCCACAATTTTCCACTTAAAAAAGTGAATATGTGTGGACGGATGGACCCATAACCCCACACCAAGCATGAGAAAAAAGGTTGCAATATGGGGGATAAAGGGAAGCAAATCCCACATATGAATCATAGCTAGATACTACTATCAAGGAAACTGACATTCTAAATCAGTCTATGAAGTTCATTATTTTAATTAAAGAATATCATTAGAAGAACAAAAATGATACATACACTCCCAACCACACCCTCTCTCACATGGGGTGTGGGGTTCACATGTGGGCCTCATGTGAGCCCCACACCCCATGTGAGAGAGGGTGTGGTTGGGAGTGTATGTGTGGGAGTGTATGTATCAGGATTCTTAGAAGAAATGGGATATCATGGTGTTTCTTGGGCCTCTCAAAGGTATATACGATTGGAAAATGTTAAAAACAGACCGTTAGGTTATTATTAAGATTTAAAAAGTGTATTGAAATATATGAAAAATGTATAAAATAGTGTGAAAATATATTGGAAAGTGTAAAAAAAAAAAAAAAACTGGAGTATTTTTTCTTCTATTTTCTTCTGTTTTTTCAGTTATGATATGAAACTACATAGAAATCAAAGTGGATGGTTGACTTGTTTATAAGATGCTTTGTTTTAAGAAACGTGTATTTTGTGCTGACTGCTTCGTTATAAAGGTCTTGAAATTGTATTTGTTCGATCAAAATCCAAGTAATGTTTGATTATAAATCGTTTGTGACAAAAAAATATATATATGTATTTTTTTTCTTTTTTTGAATGTGTAGTACTGTAAATTTAGCAAGGAAAAATGGTTGGGCATAAATGTCCTTTTCTAAGATGGAGCTCTCATTTTGAGTGTATGAATATGATGACAGAATGAGTGGAGATCTTTTACTCCTAAAGCTATCTATGACATTTTACTAGTATGATCCAGTGGGGGAATGAATTTGAAGTGATAATAAGGGTACTTTTTATGTGCTTCCCCACCTGTCAATAGAGCCCACAACCATTAATTAGGTCTCTTGCAAAATTATTGCATCAACGGACAAGGTTCTCCATGACATCAACTGTTTTTTTTTTGCAGTTCAAAAAAAAAAAAAAAAAACGGACAAGGTTCTCCATGGCATAAGTTGAGACTAAAAATGGGTCTAGAAAATCTTCATAGGGCCATGAAAATTACTTGAATGGGTATGAATGAAGTTACGTTGACTTTTTTCAAGATGTTAAAAGTTTAAGCATGAGATTAAGGCCCCATTCCGCTAAAAAAAACTGTTTTGTTTTAACTAAAAAACTATCTCATTCCACTAACAAAAAATCACTTAGTTTTTTTGCAAAACTACAAACCAAAAAAGCCAAAAAAACTAGTTAGTGGAACAAGTTAGTTTTTTTGCAAAACTAAACATATAAAAAACTAGTTTAATGGAACAAGTTAGTTTTTTTGCAAAACTAAAAACCAAAAAACTAGTTAGTGGAATAAGTTAGTTTTTTTGCAAAACTAAAACATCCAAAAAAACCAAAAAACCAAAAAAACCAAGTTAGTGGAACACCCCCTAAGAGTTTGTTCTCTATTTTACTTTTTAAGTTCGAAATCTACTCAAGTGTTCTTAAATGCTCGTGGGACCAGTCTGAAAAGGACTTTGTACCGGTTGTAATAGAAGGTGAGATTTGTCTCGCATAAATTAGTTGATGTGTATTTAAGCGGAATCGGGGGCCTTGTAGTGAGCCAAACTCACTACAAGGTGTAGTGAGCTACGGTGGTCGTTCGATGCAGTAATCAATGGTCTAGATTTAAAATAAATTCTTCTATGTAAGAATAGTCTCTTACATGGAAGAGTTTTATTTTAAATCTAGACCTTTGATTGCCGAATCCAATGCCCACCGTTGCTCACTACACCCTGTAGTGAGTGCCCTCACTACAGGGCCCCCGGTTCCGTATTTAAGCTGGTCCAGCCATCCTTAGTTATTAAAAAAGAAAAAGGTTTCAAATGCCTACAAGTTTGGTGTGGGCAGTGACAAAATTAATAAGGTGATCATCTGATCAAATATTCTTCCTCTATTCTTTTTAGTACATCATCACAAGCGGAATCTTCACTGGTGTTTGGATTTAGGATTTTTATAAAAGAGAAATGTATGAGAATTCAAATTACTTATGCACAACCATTTGATTTGCTTTAAAAAAAAAATTGAGTTGAGTTTAATTCAATGGTTTTATATTTAATATTCTGCCAAAAGTTTGTTCTCTATTTTAGTTTTTACGTTTGAAATCTACTTGAGTGTTCTTACGTGCTCCTGTGGGACTAGTTTGAAAGAACCTAGGGTTGCTGCTGTGCCCACGATCTGGGCCGTCCACAAGTGTTTTCAACGGCTCAGATTGAAAGCAAACTATTTGCGCGAATAGTTCTCCTATTTTGTTTGAAATCGGGGTCGTCCATCCAATTAACGGACGGCCTAGATCATGCACAACAGCAAACCCCCGTCCAATCTGAAAAGGACTTTGTGCCGGTAGTAAACTTGTAGTAATATAGGAGGTGAGATTGATCCCAGAAATTAGTTGAGGTGTATTTAAGTTGGCCCGGCCATCTTGAGTTATTAGAAAAAAAGCTTCAAATGCCTACAAAGTTTGGTGTGGACCGTGCGGTCAGTGACAAAGTTTGGTGTGGTCAGTGACAAAATTTACGTTATCATCTGATCAAATATTCTTCCTCTATTCTTTGTGTATATCATCACAGGCGGATTCCTCACTAATTGACTGGTGTTTGGATTTAGAATTTTTTAAACGAGAAATGAATGAGAATTCAAATTACTTATGCACAACGATTTGATTTGCTTTTAAAAAAAATGAGACGAGTTTAATTCAAAGGTCTTATATTTAATATTGTGCCAAAATGCCACCAACCGATGTAGCAGATTACTTTTTTTTTTTTTTTTTGGACCTCTTAACACTGTAACAAGTCAAAAACTACTTTGGCAATGTTATTTTGGATCCAACTGGTGGACTTGCTCTAAGTACTAATTTTGCTCTTCTTTAGTGCAAGTTTGATGGTTGTCAAATTGGTGCTATAACCATCATTTGGAAACCAAAAAAGTAGAATTTGGAGCTACAATGAGGAGGCAAAATTGGTTCTAAAATGGCTTGGTTCTATATCCCTCTACCACTCTCCATCCTTGTCCTTCCCGGCCAAATCACGAACCACAAGACTTCTCTCGCCGACACTCATTCTCCCGTGCTAATTCTCCTTTCATCGATTTTTCTACTTCAACCGTGTGATATCTGGTGGTTAGTGGTCGTGGTTGCCGATAGTTCGCAGAGTCAGTGTCAGTGGATTGCATTGCGGAGTCGCAGTTCGAAGCTCATGGCTGTCGAGTGCAGGGCAGGAGGAGGTCCAGTTGTGATGGTAGGGAGCTTTTACTTCCGTAGTTTATTTCTTTTTTTGCGTTTTCATTTCTCTTTTGCTCTAATTTATCTCCTTTAAATTAAAGGCTTTAATGAAGATTTTTTTGTTCTCTACGTGGAACTTTCTATTCCTAAAGTTGAGGATCGTAACCGTTTTGGCATTCAAAGAAAATAAACTTTCTTCTTTTTTTCCTCCCTCGATAAATCTATAATTCACACTATACAACACTAAGCGAAAATGATTTCCCTGATGAAGAAAGCTATCACAATTTTCAGACTCTGAACGGGAATTCCGCTGATAAATGGACCGACTAGGGGTACATAATGTTAGGACCAGAAAATGTACCGAGCTGCTTGGGGGATTCACTTTTGGGTCCCACACAAGCGATCCGAACCGTTCATTATTCTTAGAACATTTTTTTGAGGGGCCCCACAAACTTTGAGCTCAATCGGACGGCTATAAGTGCTTAAACCAATGTCCCACCGTTTCACGCAAAAAAAAAATGATTGAAACAGTGGGACTTTGGTTTAAGCACTTCTAACCGTCCGATTGAGCTCAAATTTTGTGGGACCCTTCGAAAAAATGTTCTAAGAATAATGAACAGTTCGGATCGCTCGTGTGAGACCCAAAAGTGAGTCTCACAAGAAGCTCAGTACAATTTTCGGTTCCTAACATTCTGTACCCGTAGGATTTTCCGCTGATAAATATCAAGATTTCGAAGTGGTATGTACGCAAATTGACTAGTACTAGTACTGTAATAGACAATTAATACGGTGACCCCAGTGACTAGAATTAATGGTTGTCCATTTTTTTGGTAGCTTTGGAAAGAGAAAACATGACATGGGTCCAGTTCGTTTGTTGTTTCAATCACACTCCAATCAGATTGGTATGATTACGTGTCTGCATGCATTTAATCCATGTTCCTACCCAGCTGTACGGATTATTAGTGTGTAAACAACGTACAACCATATATATGTATGTTCATTCTTATTCACTGGCTCTCGGACCGGTAAAGATATGGGAACAGATGGGATGGTACCGATGGGGTACCGACGGCGTCGCCGACGCCGGTGTGGGTCCCAAACGGCCGATCCGAGCCGTTCATCGTTCTCAAAATCAAATTCCGAGTGGGCCCACGCGGGAATCGAGGCAATCGGACGGCTGTAAGAGCTCGATCCAAAATCACCCCATTTCATTCAAACGGCTCGGATCGGCCGTTTGGGACCCACACCGGCGTCGGCGATGCCGTCGGTACCTCATCGGTACAATTCGGTCGGTCCCTATAGAAGGGTTCCGGTCGGACATCAAGTGACAGTGCCTCGGGCCTCTCTCCACGACTCCACCCTAGTGAATAATTTTTGTTCGGACTTCAAAGTTGTCTCCCTCATAATTTGCTGTCATTGGAACTTGGGCCTGGACGGGGATGTATGAAAATGAAAGGGTAAATTTCACTTTGACCCCCTGTGGTTTGAACCGGGTGCAATTACAGCCCTTCACATTTGAATATATGTACATAACTATCATGTGGTTTGGGGAACACAGGTGACTCTGTTAGCGGGAATATGTAAAGTACCATTTTACCCTTTCTTATATGCTTAGAGAAGACAGAGAAGGGGTAAGAAAGACAACATGTATACCACGTTTTGTTACTTTCGATGGGAACAATCACTGTGCACGTTAGTCCACAAGCCACATGTGGAGATATTCAAATGCCAAGAGGTGTAACCCCACCCAGCTCAAAATCACAGGGGATCAAACAGGGGCGGAGCCACATGGAGACAAGAGGGGTCAGTTGACCCCCCTAACCCCCCAAATTTCTATAGGGATTTTACTAATATACCTCACAAAATTGGTAATTGACCCCTCTTTGATTTTTTTTTTTTTTTTGCCCCCCCCTGAACCAAAATCCTTGCACCCCCCTGAACGCGTCTAATTCTTGCCCCCCTGAACCAAAATCCTGGCTCCGCCCCTGGGATCAAAGTGAAATTTGCTCCGTTGCATACATAAGCAGCTCGTGAGAAAATGCATGGATGTTCGTTCCGAGGTTCAAAAATTTCATCATTGTATCGTTTGCCTCTAATACCGGTAGCCTCCGATTTACTAATTGCACGTATCGGTTGATTCTCGATTTGCACCGGTTTCTATTAGATTCACAATCTGGTTTACGAAAACACCTTGGGTACACCACCATGTATACCCCAATTGTACACCATCAAATCTCGACCGTCCAAAAACATTTTTCGACGTTCCGGATTTGAAATGCTCTATTACCGGTTAAATTGTTCTACGACTAATAATAAAGTATTTCAAATCTGGAACATCGAAAAATGTTTTTGGACGATCGAGATTTAATGGTGTACATTTAAGGGAACACACGGATGATGTACCCGTAGACAGGGCCGGCCCCGATGTTTAGGTTGCCCAAGCCCTACCGCAGGTTTGGTTGCCCACTTACTATAGTCATACAAAATAAAAAGATATAAAAGTAAAAAAATAAAAATAAAAATCATGGTTACATTGTCCATTTAACTTGAACTATATCAAAATGTAACCAAAATTATAGTGTTTTATGATTCCAATTACAAGAAACCAAACCTCTCTGTGCATTTTTTGAATCTGGATCAGATTTGGATCTATTCCGGTCCATTGACAGGCCTAGAACGAAGGTAATTTTTTTTTATCAATTTGGACTTAGATAAACTTAAAAAGATATGATTGTAAGAGTTCCTTAAAAATAATAATAATAATAAATGTTTGCTTCATAGTTGAACATGTGTGAAAAAATAATAATAAATCCGGTTGATTTTTTTTTTGAAATCCCACCATGGGGATAATTTTTTAATCAAAATTTAATGGTACACTTGTTAAATGCAAATTTCTAACAAAAATAATTTAGTAATGTGATTTTTGAAATATAATGGACCGAAAGAAAAACCAAAAGAGCCAAAACTATTAAAAATGGAGAAATAAAGGAAAAAAAGGCAAAGTCAAAAAGTTTAAGAAAGAGGTGAGGGCGAGGGGAGTCGAACCTACGTTCTCGTAGTGAAGGGGCATCATCCCATTGCCACCCTACCATGCGCCAATTAACTTTGTGCTCTATGGGGAAACTATTTTCAATTTATATAAGATTCATGAATTTTTTTTTTTTTGTTGCCCCAGCCCGGGGGCTTGCAGGGCTTACCCCTGGGCCAGCCCTGCCCGTAGACGAGTTGGTCTTGTTTAGGTCTGCCGTGGCCAATACTCAATTGCTCTAGATCTTTTCTTCTTCTTTTTTTGTTTTTATTTTTTGGAAAAATTCATGACCACTGCATTTACCTATCGTTCGACACAAATGATAAAGTTACACCGCAACTGTTATCATTAGTATTTCGGGGGTGTTCCACTAATCCAGTTTTTTGAAAAAATTGGTTTTCACGGTTTTTTATGTGATGTGTTGTGAGAGAATGATCTGTTTCAGTATTTGGAAAAAACAGTTTTTTGTTAGTGGAGGAAATAGGCAAACCAGCATATCATCGCTTATGATCATGAATTTGAGAGTTTTAGCATTGAAAGAAATACTAGCATTCAATTTTCTTTAGCTTTAGAGAAGAAAAATAATTCGAATAAAGAGATAGAATTGAAATTTGCTACAGGGCCAAATACCGAAGGAAAACACAATGGGTACACCACTTACGCACACTAAATAAATGCACGCCAAGGTAATACTTTCACGTGAGAGCTTGACTCTTCTATGTAAAAGTTAAACTCTTCCGTGTAAGAGTCAGCTTGGTATGCATTTGGTGTGCGTGCGTAGTGTACCCATATTATTGTTAAATACTGAATTATCCCCCAAAAAAAATGAAAAACTGTCACTGTCGTATCATTCTGGTAAAGATTTCGAAAATAAAAAAATCGTGCACTAAAACATTTTCCGATCAAATAAGATAGTTTTTTTCATAGCCTTGGAAACAAGTATGCACAGAGGAAGATGTCGGAAATACTGCAAAATGTCTACATGATCAGCTCCCCAACACCAACCCAGGGACAATAAAAAAAAAACAAAAATAAATATGCTTTGCTAAAGCAAGGCAAATTAGCTATATTCTGTAACGGAAACTCATATAATTTTGCATCAAACAGGGGGGCAGGAACCTTCAAATGACAGTTCGTCTTTTTTTACCGCATTTTCTTACCCCCTTTTTCTTTTTGTCATTGCCATTCCTAATCTATTACATGGGGAGTGGAAAATGAGACTCGATCCCGGTATGCAGTGTGGGGCATCCAAGAAACCGCATGAGTTAGCCACCACTTGTCATTTTCTTACCCGTTTGACATCGTCTTTTGCGAAGTCCACTGGAACGTCACAATCTGGTTTACGAAAACACCATTAGGTATCGTCTTTTGCAACGTCAACTGCAACATCAACGGGAGCAATTTCGCAATCGTAGGCGCACTCTTGCTTGCATTCAGTCAATGTGAAAAGCCTCATTCGTATGCATTCAAACAAACAATCTGATGTGCAATTCACCCTTGCATTTCCCCCCTCCCCTTCGTCAGTTTGCACAACCACCACCAGAGCACAGAACAAGATTGCCATCATCGCCACGGCTGCCACCGCCGCCACCACCTTATTGTCATCCATTTATGAATTCTACCCAAAAATGCTAAAACAACAAATGATGGATTCTAATGCATTCAAAGAACCTTTTTTGCAGAGGGGTTTTTAAGGCGAAAAATGGCTTGGGATCTGATCAGGAAGTCATTTCTTTTTTGGGCAAATTTGGAAGTCTGGAGAGCCAGCTAAGATATGCTAATTTTGAATGTTTTAGATAGAGGGAGGGATGCAATCCTTTTGGGTTAATTATAGCATTGAGGGTCAAATGTATTGTTTCTGGATTGGTCAAAAAAATGCCTTTCCTATGGGCAGTGGCGTAGCCAGAAAATCACACGAGTGAGGGCACAATTAGAACATAGACGCAAGTATTTTGAATTCCAAGGGGAGGTCTGTGGTTCGAGTTAGTTGAGAGATTTCCAACTCTCTTTAGTTGTTAACACATTAATTTTTTCACTAACCCTTGTTGATGTATATCGTAAGGAAAAAAAGACTTACATTTTATGGTAATATAGTGATTATAAATCCATAAAAACCTAATAGTTTCGAGGCAAAAATTCAGTGAATTAAAGTTTGTTTGCAGTAATTAGTTATTCGATGGTTCTGGGGTATCTCTGCGCTGTGCCGTAAAACCCTTCTCCATGATCTTTTTGTTTTTTCCAGCCTTCATCATCTCATAGTTAGGTAAAATTCATATATTTTGTCTCAAGTCCCACATCAATATGCATAGGAGAATGATGTTATAACACCATATAGTGGTGCCCAAGAGCAATAATTAATCTTTTGTAGAAATAATATGATGTACCGGTGAAATTTCTAATACATTTTTCTATAAGAATGCAAAAATAAAAAATAATAAATCCAGTGTGGGCACAGGCCCACTGGTCTGACAGTGGCTCTGCCACTGCCTATGGGTTACCAACAATAGATTCGAGCTATATTACAGCTCGAGTCAAGAAATGCATTGCAGAACAAGATATTAACAAAGCATTGAGGGCGAAATGCCATTAAGCCGCGGCTAAATCTAAATGTTCATCCGAATTTTCTCTCCCATTCATCGATTTCAAAATCTAAAAATCCTATAATTTGTTATCGTTGGCCAATTAACAAGGACCCTCCATAAGACCCCCCCTTCAAAGAATTGTTCAGCGGGCTAACTCGCTCGTAAAGTTCAATGTGGTAGAGAAAGTTTATATGATATATATGTGTACGCATGAATTTGTATTTTGGTTCAGGTTGAGGTGGTGTGTGGTTCGTGGGTTTATAATTAGTGGGCTTTATCAAAGAAAAGAAAGGGCTACTGGGCTTATAAGTAGTGGGCTTGGACTTGGGCTTGATGGATGTGGCTATTGGCCCTTATGTCAATAAAGCTCAGTGGTATGGTTGATGTATGGAGGATGCCGTGAATTACTTCATATGTTTTCTCCCAAAACAAAAAATAATAGAACCCATCAACTCCACCCTCTTTTTTATTTTATTTTTTATGACGCAGGACCCGCCTTACAGCCAGAACCTTCGGATCTTACTGCACAATCCACCGCTACGGTCCCCCACTTGAATCAGGATACTCATCCGGCAGGGAATCAAACCCCAGACTTTGAGGAGTGCTCTCAAAACTTGACATCCGTCCGAACCACTGGGGCACCACATTCGAACCACTGGGGCAACTCCTGGGTGTGTATTAATCCCTCCCTTTATGAATAAAGATAGAGAAGGACGATAAGAGAATGTTAAAGGAGAAAAAGAGGAACAAGAGGACACGAGTGCCGTGATCGGCCCAGCTCCATCCCCCGTTCCAAAATTTGTTCATTTTCCCATCATTTCATTCAGAAGACATTAGAGAGAAAGTTGGGCGGCAATTTTTTGCACTTGTCTCTTTCCCAAATGAAAAAATGTGTACCCAATGGGTACGTATTTTGATTAAGGCTCCCTCAGGTGACAGGGAAGGGAGTTTGTTTGATTAAGGGTTCGTTTGTTTCAACGTCCCGAAAAAAAACAAAATACTACAAATGTATTCGGATTAGCAGTTTACGTTGGAAAAATAAAAGAGAAATTAAGAAAATCTTGGATGGTTATCCAAATGAAACAAAAAGGAATCACTTGTTCATTTTCTAATTTGCTTCTCATTGATTTTTTTTATTTTTTATTATTATTTTTTTTCATTTCATTTCCGGGCGGCTCTTCCTTTTCTTTTGCCTTTAACAATTCAACTTGTAAACATAACCTTCGAAAATTTGTAGCTTTTACGATCAAAAGATTTCATTTCTAGGATTACGGCTCTGGGGTTGATCCAATGTGTTCAATTCAAAAAGATTCATCATCAAATTATTTTGCATTGTTTCTACTTTTTGACTCGTGAAAACAACTCCTCCAGAATTCCTTCACCAAATTTCACATTTAAATACACTTTATTTGGTCAAAATTTCTATTTATTCCCATTAATCTAATTAATAAGCGCGTAATTATTCACATTAGCGCCCTTAATTTATTCTTACAAAGTCCATTTATTTTGTTACTCAGAGTTTAAAGCTTGGTTTTGTATTGTAGTAGATATTTGGAGGCTTCGATTTAAAATATGATATGAGCAAAGTCGAATTTTACTCGGTGTCGAAGCAAAGCCCATGGACGAATTAAATCAAGTGGTGCATGGAAGTTATCCAGACAATCAACACCCAATTTTATTCCCACGTATATATTGGCTTGTGGTCTGTACAAATTTGCCGAATTTGATAGGATTACCAAAGGGATTTGATTTTGGTAATCAAGAGGAGGAGACCACCTTTAAAGAATCACCAGTATATATGTATTACATATATGGATTCAAATGTGCAAATCAAGTTTACAAGAAAATGTGAAAAGGAAATCATGGTCTAGGAAAAAAGATATTACACATTGGCTATTAATTGGGTACCATTATATAAGAGAAAACACGGGCTACAGAGGGGGATTATCATAGGACTGAGAGAAAAGACTGAAAGCACGGCTGCCTCAACGATTTTAATGGCCGGCTAAACCCTCTTCTAGGGTGTAGATGAAGCTTGTACTCCGAGTAACGTAAATTTTATTACTTTTGTTGAATTTAATTATTCAGATTTGGTTGTGTGAACTAGATGATTTCATGTTTATCAAAATTGGTTTTATTTTTTCATACAATTGTGTTTTTGTCATGCGCGATTTCAAATACTCTTCATGCAACGATTTTAATTGAATTCATGGTAATTTAATTTATCTTCTATAGTCTAGGAAAATCAAACCAAAATCAATTTTTCTCGAATTAATTTGGAAATCGATTGAAATACTCACAACTTAGCCTTTAATCCCTGAGAAGCGATACTCGTTATACTTACTACTATTCGTTTAAGTAGTAGTAATTGTTTAGTTTTATAAATTATTTATCCGAAAACGACCGATTAATAATAGAATTACATGGACCCAAAAAACAAATCATCTTAAATTTGAAAAGGGGCAAGAATTTCAGTGTATTCTAGATGGCAGAGACAAAACTGTAGAGGTCACATGCATGTATGTTTGCTTTTGATCAAGCAGCCTTACAGGCAATTACACCATTTAATTATCTCATTAAACAAAGATTAAAAATGGAAAATGTTTATAATTAACGCATAAGAATAGTACTCCAAAAGAAAAGGAGAATGAATGAAGAAAGCTTGGCTGGAAAGCAATTGTGAGAAGACTTTTTCTGGGTCCCACTGCACAGGAACCTTTTCCCATGTGAATGGAAATTCCCCAATAAGATTTCAATTCCAAGCCCACCCTATGCACCGGCCAAAATGAATTCAGAGGCCCATATGACCACACCAAAAGGTTGGTGGGTTGGAGAAGAATTTGGAGGTGGGGGCCCACCCAAGGAGTGTTAACTTTCCAGGTGTCAGCAGGGCCCAAAGAAAGATGATGCCATCCCATTTAAGCTTTTGCCAATAGGATCACCAGCTGATCCTCTTTGACCCCCCTGACTTTTATCATGGGGATGCCCATCCATTTGTGCCTCAAGAAATAAAGCACCCCTTTAAGCTATTTCTCTGGGGAACTTATAAGTCGGCAACAAAAGTGAAGTAGGTTTAGTTTCCCCCATAGAAAATGAAAGGTTTTACAATAACAATGGTTGAGAAAAGAAAATGAAAAAGTTAGGATACTTGAAAAGTTTCTCCGAAATAATTCAAGAAAGAGAAATCAACGGTTCATATTCAATTGTCTAAACCATTGATTTCTCTTTCCTGGGCCATTTCGGGAAAACTTTTCTAGTATCTTACTACTACTCAAAAACGAAATGTTTGGATGTAGGAAAGAAAAATATATCAGAGATTCTTATAAACAGTTCTCTCCAAAGTTTTTAGATATGAAGGTATCAATGCTATCTCTCAATTTTGGATTTGCAATGAAAATTGTTGGAAAAGAAAATAAGGTGAGATGCTAGATTTGTTCTCTTTTGGCTGGTTGGGATTGAGAAATAAGGAGAAAATAAATAGGATGTCTCCCAAAAAAAACATTACTATTGGTTTTCATCACACTGTAAGTATCTTTTCCTGGTTTCACTTCTAGACAAATCCAATGTCGTTCAAATCTTAAGTTCTATATTGTGTCGAACATAATCTTAAGGTGTTGGGTTCGAGTCTAAACATAGTCGCTTTGTGTATTATTACCAAAGGTTAAGCTTGTCCTCAACATTCTCTTCCCAGACACCCATTAATGGGTACTAACTGAATGTTAATTTAATTACTTAATTTTATATTGCGTCGAACTCTTAAGAACATGCATTATAAAGTTCAAAGTTAGAACAGAAAAGATAGAGATGAAAGATTAAGAGCATTACTATCTCGTTTAATCTGGCAATGCCTTTGAGCTCAAACACTTCCAGTTAATACAGTAAGCACCTGAAAATTGCCATAGAAATAGAAAACTAAAAAAGAAAGTCCAGAAAAAGGAAAAGCAATACATGGGTTACGAAAAGTAATTAGTTTAACAAAGGTCATAACAGGCTATCTTTAGTACTATTGATTTAGGAAAAAGTAAAGGCAACAACTAATCAAAGGACATTTCATAATTTTTTAAAACACACCATTACAGCTAGTAAACCCCACTGTGGCCTGGGAATGAGAAACATGATTAGCAACACACTGACCTTAACAATGGCAAAGCAATGGGTCCCCTCATAAGATGGCTGCAATAAGCATCAAAATAAAAAAAAAATATCAGCTGAATCAACTGGACTAATTCTCGGTATCACTTACGCGATGAGGGGTCCACCTGGGAATAACACTACAAGTTTATATCTTGAGGCTGCTTATGGTGCCAGGTCAGCATCCTATGTGGAATGAGCAAAAAAAAGGTGACAGCAGGTGGGGGGAGGGAGGTGAGGGGTGGCTGCCTGCCTTTTGCTTTTGAGTTACCACCACCGCCATTTCCTGTGCTTTTTGTTTCGTTGAAACATTCCTTTTCAAACTTCTGTCTACTGTATATTTCTGCAAATAGCAGTACCATTCTACTAATACCTCTCTCTCTCTCCCTCTCTCTGTCTCTCTCTAGACAACAGAAGTCCATTGGTTTCTCTGCACGGGCATTCTGCATTTGATTATCACATAGCAATCACAATCATGGTAAGCTTTCTTGTTGATATGGGTTCATCCATTTCATTTTCCAATAACTTTGGTCAGTCTTTTTCTCTATAATCAAACAGTCACATATCCTTTTTGTGATTCTCCAATGATCCAGGGAACTCCTGTAAACATCATAGTCGGATCACATGTGTGGGCTGAAGATCCTGAGGTTGCATGGATCGACGGAGAAGTGATAGAAATCAAAGGCACAGATGCCACCATTGTCACCACAAATGGAAGAACTGTAAGATACTCTTCCAACTTAGTATATTTATTGAAAGCAGCTATATACATGTGATCAAGCCAGTAGGATTATGAGATCCACTAGTATTGAAAAAATCAATACAGCATAAAGTTACAACCCCAATATCATACCCAGGCATATATTTGATAAGCAATACTGACAATTGTTTACTTACCTTCTCAATAAATCAAAATTAATCTACATGCTACAGTTAATGGATTGGATGGCGGTATATATTCTGTTCATTATTTGAAATAAAGATATAGAAGTCTTCAAAAATCCCAAAAGCTGACAAAAAACTGTATGAGTTGCAATAGTACAGAAGAAAAACCTAATTCCAGCTTTGCAAGCTTGGTTGGGAAGTCGCACATTAAAAAACCAACCACTGGTTTATCCCTGATTAATTTTTTTTAAAAGTATTATGCAGGTTTCAATAGCTGAAGATGTTTCAGTAATTGTTTCATTCAGTTAGACAAAGAGATTATTCCCTTTCATATGAAACTGCAAAATTTGTTTTTGAATTCCAAAAAAGGTTGTGTCCGACTGTCCCCTACTGCGGTTTCTATATTTCTCTCATGGAGGGATATCACCAATGCAGGAGGATAAGTCTATACCAAATGTCTTAAATCTATATCTAAACTAAGCACTAGCTCCCTGAACATATGCAGATAGTTGCAGATATCACTAGCATATACCCAAAAGACACAGAAGCACCACCAGCAGGGGTTGATGACATGACCAAGTTAGCTTACCTGCATGAGCCGGGAGTCCTGTATAATCTTGCTTCTCGGTTTGCTCTCAATGAGATATATGTGAGTCACCTAGCTCAATGAAAACTAAATTACAGTGTAACATTCTTGCGCAAAAAAACAAAACTGATGATCGGTCCTGAAATAAACAGACGTACACCGGCAACATTCTAATAGCAGTGAATCCTTTTCAAAGACTGCCACACTTGTACGACGTCCACATGATGGAACAATACAAAGGAGCTGCTTTTGGTGAGCTAAGTCCTCATCTTTTTGCTGTTGCGGATGCCTGCTATAGGTATATGTAAATTGAGTGAAACCAAGTGACCTCAAACAAAAAGCATGCATAATTTGACAAAGATTCTGGTAATTCATTATCAGGGCAATGAGAAATGAACATGGAAGCCAATCCATCTTGGTGAGTGGAGAGAGTGGGGCTGGTAAAACCGAGACAACAAAAATGCTTATGAGATACCTTGCATTCATGGGGGGTAGATCTGGTACCGAAGGAAGGACAGTCGAACAACAAGTTTTGGAGGTGGGTAAAATTCATGCTCTGTCATAATCCTTATACATTAAGTGATAGCACAAAATTGGTGGTAACTTGCATTGACACTTTGTAGTCGAACCCAGTCTTGGAAGCATTTGGGAATGCCAAAACTGTGAAAAACAACAACTCCAGGTGAACTAGCTACATGCATAGCTCTTCAGACATATGCTTGTTTTTTTCTAATACTGTATACTCACATGACTTAACTCACAAAGCAATTTACATGACTGAGTGGCTGTACCAGTCGTTTTGGTAAATTTGTAGAGATCCAATTCGATAAGCACGGGAAGATATCTGGAGCTGCAGTTCGGACGTATCTTCTTGAAAGATCACGTGTTTGCCAAGTTTCTGACCCTGAGAGGAACTACCACTGCTTTTACATGCTCTGCGCAGCACCACCTGAGGTGAGCTTATTCAATGAATTCTGAATCACCACTAGAATGAAGTACAATAGCCATGTTTATGACAGTGAGTTGACAGTATTATTGTATTATCAGGAGGCCAAGAAATTCAAACTAGGAGACCCAAAGACGTTCCACTACCTAAACCAAACTAATTGTTATAAAGTTGCTAATGTGGACGATGCAAGGGAGTACTTGGAGACAAGAAATGCCATGGATGTTGTAGGAATCAGCCAGGACGAGCAGGTGTGTGCCTCCTCATAAGTGCATTTATAGAGAAACGCATTGGAAGTAGCCATTTTCTGAATTCAAATCAGCATGATGAGTTTTCCACTTGTAGGATGCTATATTCCGTGTGGTAGCTGCAATACTCCATCTTGGCAACATAGACTTCATCAAAGGGAGTGAAACAGATTCTTCGAAACTCAAAGATCAGAAATCATGCTATCATCTTCAAACAGCTGCAGAGCTACTCGTGTCCGAACTCTAATTAACGTAACCTTGTTAGATACATTTTCCTATGTTTTCACTCTCTGTTACATAATGTCTTAATGAACTTCTTTTCAGGTGTGACGAGAAAGCACTTGAAGACTCACTCTGCAAACGTGTGATAGTAACTCCTGATGGAAACATAACAAAACCACTTGATCCAGCTTCAGCTGTCACAAGCCGTGATGCCCTTGCAAAAACAGTATATTCCCGACTCTTTGATTGGTAAGAAGATTGAAGTCAACCTAACGTTTCACCCCATCTTCAGCTCAAACGAGGTCTGTACTGTAGTCGGAAAGATTAATCTTGAATGCTTAACAAACTATGCAGGCTAGTGGATAAGATAAACAATTCAATCGGCCAGGATCCCACTGCAAAAAGTATAATTGGAGTCCTTGATATATATGGTTTCGAGAGCTTCAAGATCAACAGGTAAATATGGTTGACTTGGCTATTTCACAACATATAAGCACTTTACGTTCAAACATGAAGAGCTTATTACAATTTATTTGGCAGTTTTGAGCAGCTATGCATCAATCTAACAAATGAGAAGTTACAACAGCATTTCAATCAGGTAAGAACGGGAATTCATTTTAGTATCCCAAAACTGTTTGTCAATGCGCATGTGTATGCCTTTTATACTGCAACGATCTGTGTGCACAATGACACGGAAAAAGCATCTTTACAGCATGTATTTAAGATGGAGCAAGAGGAGTACACGACAGAGGAAATCAACTGGAGTTACGTGGAATTTGTGGATAACCAAGACGTTCTGGATCTTATTGAGAAGGTATAGAACACTTTCAGACATATCTGATACCCACAATACTTGACTTACAAAAAACATACCAGAAAGATGATTATGTATTTCTGGATGCAGAAACCTGGGGGTATAATTGCTCTTCTTGATGAAGCCTGGTACGTATTTTGCCTGCTTGCTATATCATGAAAATCCATAAAACAATAATGTTTGATAAAACAAGGATTGTATACTAGTAACTCAACAATTGTGAGGGTTCGATGACTTTGTTAGATCCCCAATCCTCCCAAAACCATAAGTTATTAGAAAATGGGCCCAACATTGTTTATCAATCTATCCAACACTCCCCATGCTGCAATACCCCTTTTTCTCACTTGGAGAGACAAAACACACTGGCGTATAAGTAGTACGAGACACAATGGGGGTGCAAGTACAGATTGAGAGCCTTGGACAACCTAAAAGTTAAGCTATTACGACAAGGTCCAACAATTATATCTATCTAACAACCTTCAAGGTCAAAATTTGAACTTCAACTGTCAAGCAAAGTTCCACATGACCTGGGTAAAGAAGAAACATGCAATATAGAGGCTGAGGGATCCCTCATAGTTAGGTTTTCAGGTTGATCTCTACCAAGACCGTGAAACATGGTATTCCAGCCTAAGTGCCAGGGATGGGTAAAGCACGTATTTCTGTCCTACAAGCAGCAGGTGCTGCAATTGAGCACGATGCGTGTGATGAAGGGTGTGAAGTGAAGTCTCACATCACATGTATACCAAAACAAATGTGCAGTACATGAGCGTCAAGGCGATCTCACCTCAAAAACTAGCTTTTGGGTTGAGTTATTCCCGAGACCACGAAACACAATGAACCAGGATAACCTTCTGGAAAAATAATTTTCATATCCTTATTTTGGTGAGGGGAGGAGAAAACAATTTGCTGCTCTATCATGCCAGCCCTTCTTATATGTAAAATTGTAGCATCACTACTTATATATGCATTGACAAAGCTTAATTGGCTTCCTTTGCAGTATGTTTCCCAAGTCAACTCATGAGACATTCGCACAAAAGATGTACCAGACATATAAAGCAAACAAACGCTTTAGCAAGCCAAAACTTGCCCGAACAGACTTCACAATCAATCATTATGCTGGAGATGTAAGCAACCTTAAATAAGTATATCCAATACTCTCTCCGTCCCTTAAATTTCGGTCCTCTATTTCATTTTGGGATACCCCAAAATACAAGTCCTGATTGAAACGTCAAGCAAAAAAAGTGTGCAAGTATCCAACGACTAATGCTAATAAATGATCAAAAATTGTCTCGAAAGCGAGGATAAGGGACAATATTGGAAATCAAAGCTAACTTCCGAAGGAGACATGCATGTAATGCATGTTCCCTTAGAAAGTTGGAACCCCAAAAACGGACCAGTTCTAAGGGAATGAGAGAGTAATCCAGTAACATGTTAAATGGATCATTTTCACACTCTGAAACTTTTGATCCTACAGGTTGTATACCAAGCTGATCAATTCCTTGACAAAAACAAGGACTATGTTGTAGCAGAACATCAAGCTCTTTTAGATGCCTCCAAGTGCTCTTTTGTGGCAAACCTCTTTCCCGCATTACCTGAGGACGCATCAAAGCAGTCCAAGTTCTCATCTATTGGTACCCGCTTCAAGGTAAGCCAGACTTCATAGGTTGCAGGATTTTTCTCAAAATTTGGAGCCTAACATCAGACTTCAAAATACAGCAACAACTTCAAGCTTTAATGGAAACACTGAGCACAACAGAGCCACATTACATCAGATGTGTAAAGCCCAACGGAGTTTTGAAACCCGGAATATTTGAGAACTTTAATGTGTTAAACCAGTTAAGATGTGGGGTAAGTTAGTTACGAATTCATCTTCACCTCACATTTCCTGCACTGACTACATGAGGACTTCTAATGATAAATTTCTTAATGGAAACAATTGTCGCAGGGTGTACTAGAGGCAATTAGGATAAGCTGCGCCGGATATCCAACAAAAAGAACTTTTGATGAGTTCCTTGACCGCTTTGGGATGTTAGCACCGGATGTTTTGGATGGGTATATATTAGCTATTTAGCAACTTATTCTTTTACCTACTCACATGCGAAGCTAATAGCTATATGCTTAATGCAATTCAACACTGCAACGTCAAACATATCAACCATAGGCTCATCATCATATTCAACAGCAGGATTCATGCAGTCTAACTTATAACTGTTTCTGCTCCGCAGATCGGACGATAAATCAGCATGCTTTTCCATCTGTGACAGGATGGGCTTGAAGGGTTATCAGGTACTAAATCTGGAAGTTGTGATGCAGCAATAATATTAATATGATACTTTGAGAAACCTTGTACACAAAATACAGAAGAGCTGTTTCTACCTAATTATCTACACTATTCAGATGGGGAAGACAAAGGTGTTTCTTAGAGCTGGACAGATGGCTGAATTAGATGCTCGAAGAACTGAAGTGCTCGCCAAAGCCGCAAGGCAAATCCAAAGGCAAATACGAACTTACCTCATCCGAAAAGAGTTCATCACCCTAAAAAAAGCTACAATTCACATGCAGAAACTTTGGAGAGGTAACTAATTTCATTTTTGGGGCGTATGAGATACCGTATGTTTTTCCAAGAAATTACACGGTAGCATCATCACTCATGTAAATGCAGCAAATCAGATGATTGGATTCTATCAACTGCACAAACAACATGATAAACATCAATTTTTCAGTTGCAGTCATTTCTCTCATGTGTACTGTTTTAAGTACTGGCTTAGGTTTGAAACAACTGTTTTACAACTCAAGTAAGACCACATGGGTTCCGAGGGGGATTCTTGGACACTCTAAAATTTACAGATCCAATGCCATCTCTAGTATTAGTTTGATCAGAAGATCTAGAGATTGATTAATTTCCATTTGCTCCACAGCTCAACTTGCACGTAATTTGTATGAACACATGAGAAAGGAAGCTGCTTCAATCCGTGTCCAGAAACACGTACGTGCTCACGCGGCAAGAAAATCTTACACAAAATTACAGGCATCAGCAATAGCTATTCAAACTGGATTGAGAGCAATGGCAGCTAGAAATGAATACAGACGCAGAAGAAGAAACAAGGCTGCAACTATAGTTCAGGTAATAAATTACCTCCGGGGAATCTCGGGTTTGTTTGAAAAGAATTGACAACAAAGATGGAAATTTTAAGATCCACAACATTAGAAATCATTCATAATTTACAAAAGTTAGATCCTTAGAGGCAAATGACGGATTCTAGAGCGAGAAAACCAAAACTTCCGAAATCACGTACCAAATAAAAGTAATTTTAAAACCTTTAAGTCATAGTCACAATTACACACAAAAAATAAAAATAAAAAATTGGGAGGATGCGCCAAATCTGGTAACTGTATATATATATAGTCATACTATTGGGTGTAATTCACATGCAAAAGGACACTTCAGAATTAACCACCTTCAAGCTAACAATGAATTATCCTCTTACTTGTGCTTTTAACAGACAAGATGGAGACGATACCATGCAATTTCTACTTATAAAAAGTGGAAGAAAGCAACTCTCACCCTTCAATGTCTATGGAGAGCAAAGGTTGCAAGAAGGGAGCTTAGAAAGCTGAAAATGGTAAGTTATCTTCTTTCCAGTACTATTCACCAATGTTCAACAGCTGTGTAAATGAACCTTAATAAGCACATACGAAGATAGGAACTGACAAATTCTTCAATGCAGGCTGCAAGAGATGCTGGAGCACTCAGGGAAGCCAAGGACAAGCTGGAGAAGCGTGTGGAAGAGCTAACATGGCGGCTAGATTTTGAAAAGCACTTGAGGGTATTCTCAATATCAATTTGGTTGGATCACATCACAAACACTAAAAAAGTGACATGCAATTATATTTGAACAGCATAAGAGGGTGCTAGAATCCTGTACTTGTTCCAGTTCAAAAGGCAAGAAATTAATAGAACAGTTAACATATATGACTACGTTTAGTTAGGAAGGTCACCCATATCAAGAAATCAATCCAGAGGTTATATATCCAACATTAAAACCTACACGCCCTACCCTGAGATTAAAATTTGGTTGAAAATTAGTAAGCTACTTGGAGGCATTTTGAACCTATGGTGAACAACAGAACAAATGAGAAAGACTGGTAAGGGAAAATACAAATTAATAATAACCAAAGCAACCCTGAAAGTGAGTCAACATTTGGAAGAAGTAGTCTCCTTGAGCTCACTATGATAAAACATGGTCGTCTTCCAGGTTGATCTTGAAGAAGCAAAAGGACAAGAAATTGCCAAACTACAAAGTGCACTACATGAAATGCAAGGGAAACTGGAGGAAGCTCATGCCGCAATCCTTCATGAGAAGGAAGAAGCAAAGATAGCAATTGAACAAGCCCCACCAGTCATCAAAGAGGTACCAGTTGTGGACAACAGTAAGGTGGAGGAACTGACACTACAGAACGAGGAATTGGAGGTAATATTAAGTCACCCAGCCTGCAATGTATTTGATAATAAGTGACATTACTGTTCTGCAATCACCAGAGCTTAACTTAAAACATTATAAGACAACGAACATGCAGAACTCAAGACATTTTCAAATTATGGATATCTTAGTTTCTAAGATTTAATGCACCAGTTTTCGGAAAGAACAAGAATCATTTGTACCAAACACATACCAAAACAAAACTATAAGAAAAATTATGGATACCTTAGTTGTTAATGGAAGCAGAAAACATCAGAAACAAAAACTATTAAAGTTAGACCTTAAGCAACTGCAAAGAAACTATCCTAAATGCATGCACAGTGCAGTGTCACATATGCTGTGAAATGCCTTGTGTGCAGCAGAAGGTCAGAAATTAGACTCTGCCACGAATTATAGACGGCTTATTTAACGTATAGATTCTGGATTTATAGGGTGAAATAACAGAGCTAAAGAAGAGGGTAGCGGAATTTGAGCAGAAATATTCTGAAGTTGAAAACGAGAGTAAAGCAAGACTAAAACAGGCAGAGGATTCACAGCTGAAAGTTTTGGAGCTCCAAGAGGCCATTGAAAGGTAGTCAAAAGAACCAGTTGTTGATGTATTCAATGATTATTAACTCCAGTTGTTGATGTACGAAACGATTATTAACTCCATTATAATTCCTTCTCGTCACTTTCAGATTAGAGCTGAACTTGTCAAATCTCGAGTCCGAGAACCAGGTTCTACGTCAACAGGCTTTGGTTGCATCGACAAATGAGGACCTCTCTGAGGAAATGAAAATGTAAGAACATGGTCTTGTTACCCAGTACTACATAATCTTATAGAAACAAGGAACCATTAAAGACCACCTTGCACGAAATTACACAGTTTGAGCTCTGTTAGATGTTCTTTGAGTGAAAAGAAAAGATAGAGGTTAAGTAGAAGGGAGGATAATATACTCTCCTTCAGTTAGAACAGCATCATAACGATAAACTTATTTTGTCATTATGCAACAGAAACAAATGACAGTCCACTCACCTGTCTCTGCTCAGGCTATACACATAGGTCGAAGTAAAACTTGGAATGGTGGACAAGCATAAATTACATGACATTCAGCCATGAACCTCTACTTTGGTTCATTGCAAGCTCTTTAAACTAATATGTAACACAGAAAACTCTTACAGCGAAAATGTAAGCCCATACCAAGTTTACAAGTTTAGTACGTAGAGCAATTTTGATTTACAGTATTACAGTGAGATCGAGTTTCTTAGGTACAGAAGAATTTTGGACTATTGAAACAAAACCAAAAATCTTAGCTGAGACTGAGAGTACCCTTGGCCCCTTAGGCTTTTGTAAGGAAAATGGACACCACTACATGATTTTGATGTACCTTTGTATGTCAGCCTCAAGAGCAAGATTACAGATTTGGAATCAGAAAACGAGCTGCTTCGCAGCCAGAAAGTTATTGAGGGGCAAATAATCAATCATGCACCGGTACAGCTGCAATCCAAGGTATATTGTGTTCGAATCCTTTATATGTTAAATTGCTAGACCATCAGTCACTGAACTCAATGCCGATGCACTGATGCAGTGTTTTGACAATGGACACCACACAAAGGAGGAGCATCATCAGTCAACTAAAGTAGAGTATCAACCAGCAAAAGTACCAACCTTGTCATAGAATCTCTTCTTTTTTTAACGGGGAAAAAAAAATTCCATTCATCACTGGGACCTTATCATAGAATCTCAATCAAAAGACCAGTAATAAAATGCTAAATTGTTAAGTTGGCACTAAATGAACCATGTTTGCAGGAATCCGAGCCTTTTGTACCCCTCCTGACCAAACAAAGATCCCTGACAGACAGGCAACAGGTATGTAGACAAAAGATGGAAAGCCTCTACGATGCAAATCAATTTATGAAATCCAATCCCAAAGAATGCTTCTTTGCAACCTGTTGGTTGGTATTAATTGTCTATTAAAAGTATCTACGTCCTCTTTTCTTCGTGTAACCAGGAGAACCATGATGCATTGATCAAGTGCCTTGTGGAAGACAAGCGATTTGACAAGAGCAGACCTGTTGCTGCCTGCATTGTGTACAGAGCACTTCTCCAATGGAGATCCTTCGAAGCAGAGAAGACAAATATATTTGACAGGATTATCCACACAATCCGATCGTCAATAGAGGTAATATTCTCTCAACCATCCCACCAATACCAGAAATGTCATGGAATCTTGAAAACTTATATCTGACCCATTAGTGACCAGCTTAGTCCCAGTGGGAATGTTAGTAGTCTGTTACACCAGCAAACTAATCTGCAGTACTATGCTATTCCAGAGTCAGAATAACATCACAGATCTGTCATATTGGCTCTCGACAACTTCCACTCTCGTGTTTCTTCTGCAAAATACAATCAAGGCAAGCAATGCACCTAATGCAACTTCACATCGTAATCGAACCTCACCCACGACCTTGTTTGGTAGAATGGCACAGGTAAGCTCTTCCATCTAAACTTTTAATTGCTACAAACACAATCAGAAGAATTATAATGCTAACCATACCATATCAGGGTTTTCGCTCGTCAACAATGGGCTCCGGAATTTCCAGTGGGTACAGTGGAATGGAGGGAAAGCTGACGACAAGATCAAGAATAGAGGCTAAGTACCCAGCCATACTGTTTAAGCAACATCTGACTGCATGTGTCGAGAAAATATATGGTATGATCCGTGACAGCTTAAAGAAAGAGATTAGTCCATTCTTGAACTTGTGTATTCAGGTAAGAATATCACACTTAACAACCCATAGTTCACAAAGTTCCTCCAATCTTTGATAAATCGTAAAACAATATTAACAGGCGCCAAGAACTACAAGGGCCAGAGCAATTAGAGGGTCATCTAAGACTATCCATTCAAGTATAATTGCTAAACAACAGGCATCAAGTATACACTGGCAAAGTATTGTCAACAACCTGGATAATACCTTGACCATCCTGTCAGAAAACCATGTGAGAAACAAAACTCCAGTATAGCATTACTCAGTGTATATTGAAGAGGTAATTGCCAAGTATTTGATGGTTAAACACTGTATCTTCAGGTACCCAGCATAATCATAAGGAAAATGTTTGGTCAGGTGTTTTCCTTCATAAACGTCCAGCTTTTTAACAGGTATGCCGCTTCTGAGACCTCTCAACAGCAACTACAAAAAAATAATCAGATACAAGATGCAAATCTGAAAATGTGCATAGCATCTGAAACCCAACGTCCTATGTTTTGCAGTTTATTGCTTCGTCGTGAATGCTGCTCATTCAGCAATGGAGAATATGTAAAGGCTGGTATGCACGAACTAGAACAGTGGTGTGTTAAAGCAACAGATCAGGTAACAGGGTTATCCAAGTGTAAGTTTTTGCAGTACAAAGAGTGCAAAGTTCAAGATGATAGAGACAATAAAATGTTCCTCAATTATCTTGTATGCAGTTTTCTGGATCGTCATGGGATGAACTCCAACACATAAGGCAAGCCGTAGGATTTCTGGTAAGATGTTCTGAACCCAATTCAATCAGGTGCTGATGAACTTGATTAAGAATTGGGAATTAACAAGCACGTTCCTCAAACATGCAGGTTTTGCATCAAAAATCTCAAAAATCACCAGATGAGATCACAAATGAACTCTGCCCGGTAACTTGACAAAACTCTCAAATAATTCCGGAACAGCATCTAGTTTCAATTGAGAAAATGGACTTAGAACTAGTTTTCTAAGATCAACTACATATTGTAATGGACTCTGAACCATGATTTCCTATCTTTTTCTTTCCCTTTTCTGATCCAGATGCTAAGCATTCCGCAAATATATCGCATTGGAACAATGTTTTGGGATGACAACTATGGAACCCAAGGATTATCTTCAGAGGTAAGCGCTTTACATAATACAAGTTTGTTTTATTAAACACAAAGAATCAGGTATTTAATCCAAATGTAGTCTTCCTGAACATGTTTTGCATGAGTTTCAACTGCGTCTCACTTACATTCATGAAGTAGCCTGTGTTCAAGTGGTGCATAAAGTTAACTCGTATTGACGTGTTTAGGGATACAGGAAAAAAGACAAGAAAATATATCACAAACATAACCATATTAATGTGATATGAAAATGAAACATGTCATCTAGATTAAGCAAACAAAACGGTCTAAAATCCTAGCTGAAACCTTGTCGGTACTTTCTGGACTCCAGGTGATTGGAAAGATGAGGGCACTAATGGCAGAAGATTCAATTAGCATGCCAAATAACACTTTCTTGCTTGATGTGGACTCAAGGTAACGCACAACCACCCCCAAAAAAGCCTATGCAGAGTTGGAAAATAAAATGGCCTTGACTAGACACGAATTTTGCTAATAAATTTGCAAATTTTACAGCATACCTTTCTCGATTGAAGAGATGTCCCGATCCTTCCTTGATATCAGCATATCAGATGTGGATCCACCGCCCCTCCTGCGTCAAAAATCTGATTTCCATTTCCTGTTGCAGCAAGCAAATTGAGGTTGTCCTTCTGCAATTGTAAATTTTGCACACAAACAAAAAGGTAAAAGTTACTGTAATTATTGATTGAAATGGCCATTTTTCTTTCATTTGTTGGGTGAGAAGATGAGTAAATGAGTGCTCATAATGTAATTTTGGTATCCTTTATGTTCTATTTATTTTTCTTCCTCGTGGGAAAATATCCTACTGGTTTATTCGAGTCAATGTTTGCTCTTAGAGTTGGGTTTTTGAAGAGATTGCTATACAGAGGACAATAATTATTGAATTAAATCAAAGTGAGTAGACATTATTTCTTCCTGTACTTCTCTCGTGCTTTATAGGTATCCTCAATATTAATTTTCCCTCTTCTTACAGTTTTACAGCCTCTCCATGAATGATCAACTGCCCAGCATTGCATTGCCTCATAAATCTATAAAGAGAGTTGATAGACTCTCGTGGTGACCTGCACTACGTATAAAACACCTCTAACAAATCTAACTCTGAAGACTGCTTGGACTTCAGGTGGCAAAATAAAAATTAGCAAAACAAAGACAACCATGAGGCACATGCACATACAGACAGATCAACACAGATCATATAGTGTTCTCTTGACCTCAATGGACACGTACTTCTCGTATTTTGCAGGTTTAACTCTCTCTGTGTATATCGAATTCTTTGGGACTTCGGGTGGTGCGATCAACAAATTAGATTTTTAGCACTAGGACATGACATACCAATCTTAAGAGGATTATAAGTATAGATATAAGCCTATAACACTCTGAAATACTAAAAAGAGGAAAGTTGGAGTACATGATGTACCTTGGAGTTTAAACCTGCCTAAAGATTTATGCATCCTATATCCTTTCATTCAGTGAAACAATACGTATATATTCCAACAACCCATTCCTCATTCCTTCTTTTTTTCTTCTCTAATCCTGTGCCATGCAACATCACAAGCATACATCCTATAACAAATTTTCACTGGTACTTGTTCATGGGACAACAAATTTTCACCACTTCTTTAGAAAAAAGTAGCCATGATATTAGCTTGATTTGCAGCACTAAATCACTTCAATCAAGTTAACTAACTGATAGCCCACACCCTATATCACGAAGTAGTTCTATACTCTTGACCCTGAAATAGCAAGAACCGCTAAACACACATGAATCATATCTTACAGTTCCTCCATCCAAAAGATCGGAGCTACCCATAGGCAAGCGGGGTCACTTGACCTCACTGACTTTCCCATTTGTCCACCAGTCTGGTTCAAATTATACTACATTTTGTGAATTTGACTCCACAATTTTTACAAAATTGCCCGAAGTATGAAGCAATTCTACTAAAATTATTATATGTTGCCCTCCTTTTAACACTAGAATTTCACTAATCATCATTTAATAAAAGCGGATAATACTCACTGAATGCTAAAGAAGTTAAATTTTCAATATGCACTTTCCGATCAAGAATACTTTTTGGCAAACTTCTATGCATATTTCATGAATATCGAGATATTTTTTGTACAATTACCTCTTCCCTAAAGGTTGTCAATCAAAAATACTTTTCTAAGGGTAATACATATTCAATTTTTGATTAAATAAAATAAAATAAGATCGCGTTCCATCCTAATTATCGAACCACAAAATACATAACTCCATCCAAAGAAACAATGTTATCTAACAAATACCGTCGTTACAAACAATAAATAAATCCACATCCACATAATACAAGCATGTTGGTATGTAATTGATGCTTCGATTTGGTTTCACATTGCTCTCGTTCGTCGTTCGAACACAATGCATCCTCGCGCGAAACCAACCTCTCTCCCGCAATTGTCTTTCTTTGACGATGCGAAATCAACCACTCTCGCGATTTTCTTTCTTCGTAACAGTGGAGTGCTTATTTTCCCGCAATTTTCGAGCTGTTACTGCGTTTACGGTATATAGTTGTAGTGTAGATCGGTATATAGTTGTAGTGTAGATGGGCCCAATGTCGGTACTATTGGGCTAACCATACCTAAACCACCCAGACGGGCCTGGGTGCTGGGCAAAAGAACTTTTTTAAACTCACCCGAGCCCAAACTTCCGGAAGTCATGTAACTCCCCGACGTGGGAAGTCACTCATGACGCAGGCCCGAGAGCCTCACCATCCTTTGAACAAGCGCAAGCCCAACAAGGCTCCACAAATGCCTCTTTTAGCTATTTTACCAAGCAAAAATAGCAAATGTAAATAGTAAATTAACAAGTAAACACCCGTTTATTGAGGCACCATTCACCCACCAATTACGATTTATTTATAGTTTCTCTCTCTTCCTTCACCCACCAATTATTTGTTTGTTGTTTCTCTCTCTTCCTTCTCTATCATATTTTCTTATATTTAAAAAAAATGGAGAGGATTGTTGGAGTATTGAAAGAGACGTGAGTAGTTAAAATAAAAAATATGCATTGTTTACGAACATTTTTTAAGAGTTATTGTTGAGATGATCTAACTACATGAAACGAGCCTCCTTTTCATAGTTGAACTTGGGCCAAGAAAAGGCAGGCCCAACTGCATGATACGCTGATATATTTGATATTTTAGGAAATGCCAAAATAATAATAATAATAATAAACTCATAAGTTCTTGTTTCATAAAAAAAAAATAATAATAATAATAAATAACTTCACAACTTTCCCTTCCATGGCTTCCAAATGAAGTGACTATAATTAACGGATAATGTGATAGTGCTCTATTATTCCTGACGCTCACAATTATTTTTTGCTTATATCGGCATTTATCTGTATACACCATTAGCGAGACAATATGGTCTCTTAAAGAAGACTTTAGCCAATTTTTCAGAACAAGACTTTACTTGCAAATATCTCTTAAAAAAATATCATGCCAATTTTGTAGAACAAGACTTCAATTTAAATTTTTGTAATTTTGTAATTTTTTTTATAAAAAACTCTTGAAAATGTAGGGAGCCCAATATTGGAAGTTTACTTCGGATCTCTCAAATTATTTTTGAATTGTTGTAATTATTTTTAGTTGTATATAGAACCAAGTTACGAGTCGGCTTGGGCAACTCACAAATCAGGGTCGGCACTCCATATGTTCACTCTTTAAAGTTTTTAGTAGTTAAATATTGGTTATGTTATGGTCAACTAAACAATAATGGTACGGACACACTGCTCCACCACACCACCAACCACACAAGCCTACATGGCACTGCACGATTGGAACCACTTTGCAACCACCAATCATGCAGTGACACGTAGGCTTGTGTCAATGTGTGGTTGGTTGCGGTGGAGTGGTGTGTCCCTAACATTACTAAAGAAAAAATAAAACCAGTAACCATAAAAGTTAATTGAATAATGGTTCTAGTCTAAATGGATAATTTTTTGCTTATAGAGTTATATCTTTATATTTACTTTGAAACCATTTCTATAATTGAAGTAATTAAAATATAGTTTTCATGAGTTATTAAAGACGTGGATAATGACGTAATGTTCATCGTTCGCCTAAGGATGAATAACATCGCCCAAATTATTGAAGGATCCAGATTATGCATTACAACTCTATGGATTGTAGGTCACTTATGCATTACAGTGTCCCCGAATTCCCTTTTTCCACCAAATTAGCAAATCAGAAATGCTACACGCACAACTCAATGGGTCTCTCCTATGAAGCACGGGTACTCCAAAAATACCGTCGTACGAGTACCGGGTACTGGTACGGGTATGGCTGGGTACGGTAAAATACATACCGGGTACGGCAAAAACGTATCGGGTACTTTTGCACTATTCGGGTACGGCTTTGGTACTCCTGGGTACTCCGATGGGCACTTTGCTAGGTACGTTTGGGCTTTTTTGTAAAAATTTTAAAACTTTAAGGGGTCCGAATGAAACTTATAGAAACTTCAGGGGTTCATGTGCAATTTGACAGCCCTTTTAACACAACAGTCGTGTTTCTAACTTTCATCAGTTAGGGCTTCTCATTCGAGCAGCAGCTGAAGCTCCCATCTCCTGGTTAGTATCTCTCTCTCTCTTTCTCTCTCTCTCTCTCTCTCTCGATGTACTCTCTCTCGTTCTCTTGTGTTGTACTTTGGCAGGAGGAGGAGGAGGAGGGAGGAGACAGAGAGAAAAACAGCGAGAGAGAGAGACGAACTTGGTGAGAGAAGAGTGTGAGAGATGGAGATGGACCTGGACCAGAGTTAGGTCGTCGGTGCTACAGGGTACAGCAGCAGAGAGCTGTTGTTTGTTTTGTTAGGGTTAATGGCTTAATGCCATCTAATTTTGGTTTGGGCCCTATCTAGTACTTTTAAGGTTGGGCTATCTATTTCTGGGTTGGGCCAGTCTTTTTAATTCATTTGGTCTCTCTTTTTTATCTTTATGGTTTGGACTTGGGCCAACTTTGTTATTTAGTTGTTGGATCAAAACTTATGTTATTTAGTGTTTATGTGTTAAAAGCAAAAAAATTACTAGTCACTAAAAAAATTATTCAATTTTTTTTTTGTAGTAAATATATAAAAATATGTTTATTGTACAAAATATATTAAATATTTTTTTTTTACTCAACGTACCCCAACCGTACCCGTACCTGTACCCTACATTTTTAGGTTTTTGCCGTATCACGTACCCGCACTCGTACCGTACCCGTACCCGTACCACAGACCAGTACCCGTGCTTCCTAGGGTCTCTCACACTTGCTAAGTTGGATTTTGAAAGGGAATAAACTAAAGTTTGTTTTTTTTTTGTCATTCGTCATTCCTGATCTATTACATAGGGGAGAGGAGAGGGGACTCGATCCCAGAATGTAGTGTGAGGCATCCAAGAGCTCTACCGCATGAACTAGCCACCACTTGCAAACTAAAGACAAAAAACTTTTCAAAAAATCAAAGACAAAAAGAAAAAATGAAAAATCCTCTGAAAGTTCCATTTCCGAACTTCAATCCTGTGTTCACGTCACCTATTTTTATTTCCTTGTTTATTTTTATTCTACACTTTCCTGTTGTCTTATTCGATTTAAGGAATGTAGATTTTTAATCTTAACGCCAAGATTGAAAATTTTGAAGCGAAGTTCTTTTTTAAATTATAGCTGTGTTACGATCGTGGATGCCAGTTGTCACTGATAACCACAATGGAGGACGACTTATTCAACCACCTTAATGCCCCTGCTTAAGCGAAGTTGGCTCTCTCATATTATGATTTTCTGGTGGTTTTTGCAACAAAACTACAGGGCGAAAAAGCACAAATTACAACCACTCGGTCCACTCCTACCACTCAACACTGAGGATCCGGGGATCCTGTAGTGCGGTGCCGCACTACAACCCTGTAGTGTGGCACACGAGCCGTTGATCTGAGTAACGAATGACTCGGATTTCATCTCAGCAATGAACAGCTCGGATCATGCAAGTACCAAGATGAAATCCGAGCCGTTAATTGCACGATCAACGGCTCGGATGCCGCACTACAACCCTGCAGTGCGGCACCACACTATAGGATGCCCTCTTCCAAATGTACTTATGCATAAATAACCATAATACTCGCACCGATAATGATATGGGTACACCACCACGTGTACCCCAAATACACGTACACCAACACATTCCGACTATCTAAAAGCATTTTTTGACATTCTGGATTTGAAATGAATTTTTACTGGTCAAAGTTAACTTTGTCTGGTAAGAATTCATTTTAAAATCTGGAACAGTGATTTCTGAGATGGACGATCGGGATATGTTAGTGTGCATTGGGGTACGTGTGTGCGATGTTCCCATAACATTGTTGATATTCACGCTCGTAAAAAGAACAAAAAATAAATCTTAGTACCAAAACACCACTACAAGTGAAATTGACCCCAATTCTCATGTCCGTTCTAAAAGGTTACCGTAAATGATTTATAATTTCTAGCCAGATCTAAACTATTTTGAAACAATCTAAGGTAGATTTTGCATTGCGTAAACTTAGCTTTCTTTGGTTATGGCTTTTGGAGCCACGATGAATTCCACTTAATTTACCAAAATTTACACCACTACCATGCATGTAACCCAAAATTAACCAAAAAATTTACTAGTCTGACAACGTTCATAGCATTTCACCCAGGCCCGGCCCTGAGTTTTTCGGGGCCCTAAGCGGGATTTTCAAATGGGGCCTTCAATTTTACTATATATATATATATTCTTTGTGTAAAGTCTAGTAAGTTTACCTTGCAGTTCAGTGGAAAGATTACTAGGTTCCATGATGAAGGTCCCGATTTCGAGTCCCAGTGCCTTCATTTTAAAGCAAATTTTTGTAAAACATCGAAAAATTGTCGCAGCAAGCAGGGATTGAACTCGCGACCTCTGTCTTAAGAGGTGGAAACGTTTCCACCATGCTACAATCGCCGGCTGTTGCAATGGTTGACATATATTATATTTAATATTTTCCTCTATTTGGGGGCCCTTTTCTCTATTTGGGGGGCCCTTTTCTTGGACCAAAAACCGGGGGCCCTTGGCGGCCGCCTGGTTTGCCAATGCCCAGGGCCGGCCCTGATTTCACCTTTTTTTTTTAACGAGGGGTAAGAGGATAATTTCACTTAATCCACTCAACAAGACATGCCGGCTACTAAGGAGCAAGAGGACCCTTTTTAAGTAATACACACAAATCCAAACTACTTTAAGAACACAATCCTTCCACCATGCCTGACAAGTGACAACCTTCCCTATGCTATTATCGACGCGATAAGCAAGGATGGAGCCATGGGGGACAAGTGGTGGCGGTTTTTAAGTAACACGAAAATCCAAACTACTTTAAGAACACAATCCTTCCACCACGTCTGACAACCTTCCCTACACTGTTATCGACGCGATAAGTATGTATATATGGATGGAGCCATGGGGGGATAAGTGGTGGCGGCCACCACCACAAGGTTTTTAAAAAATGTAATTATTATATAGAACATATAAGAAGTTAAATCGGGCATTGGTATCTCGGGGCATAACGGTCCATCGATCTCTTCCTCTTCGTCAATCCTTTCTGGAAACAAGTCCTTCCATTCGAATAACTAGGAAACTCGTTCGAAAGGAATCGTTACAGTCTGTCCGTGGATTTCCCATTCACTTGTATCCTCTTCCTCCATATTCACCATTGCAATCTTCATCCCCTTAGAGCAACTTCAATGGTGAGTGCCAAACCCAAATTTGACACCCACAAACCCAAATTTGGCACCCCAACAGTGTTTTTTTGGCCATCCTGCTCTAGTGGTGTGGGTGCCAAATTTTTGGCACCCTTCCAACAACGAATTCTCAACTAACTTTTAAATTTCCTAGTAATAATTTATATACTTTAACGATTGTTTAACTATCTCCTAATCACGATATTAATTAACTAACTTTCATCACAACTAACTTTTCCTACCTAACTTTCTACCCTTCTACCTTTCCCTACCTAACTTTATTGGTTCACCTAATTTTTTAAAACTATTAATTATCAACTAACTTTTCAAATTTCTAGTAATAATTATATATACTTTAACGATTGTTTAACCACCTCCTAATCACGATTTTAATTAACTAACTAACTTTCCCTACCTAACTTTCTACCCAACTAACTTTCTCTACCTAACTTAATTGGTTCACCTAATTTTTTAAAAGGCTATATATACTACCATATACCCTATTGAATGAAAAACACACAAAACAATGAGTAAACTTAAAAAAAAAGTTCTTAGAGGAGATTTCGACTCTTCTTCTGATGACGATGATGATCGTAGAAGAAAATTTTTCTCTACGGTGGCAATGGAGTACCAAAGAATGGAAACATAACAATCAAGCCATCAAAGCAAACATGGTGACTCTTCAATCGGCCGCCAACACATCCCTCGAAATAGAGTCGGCGCGAACGAGCAGCTAATGAGAGATTACTTTGCTGAAGATCCACTCTTCCCTCCCCACAAATTTCGAAGGCGGTTTCGCATGAATCGCGACTTGTTTCTTTGCATCCTCAACACTATCCAACAACACGGCGACTACTTTGTTAAAAAAGTAGATGCAACGGGATTTCTCGGTTTATCTGGACACCTGAAAATGACTGCAGCGTTTAGGATGCTTGAATACGGCATGCTTGCTGACTCCATTGACGATTATTTGAAAATCGGTGAAAGCACAACAATTGAATCTTTAAAGAGATTCACTCGAGCGATCGTCAACATCTACGGAGAGGAGTATCTTCGATCCCCAAATGAGGCAGACGTTGGTAGACTTCTACAAGAGGGGGAGAATCGTGGATTTCCAGGTATGTTGGGAAGTTTAGATTGCATGCATTGGGAATGGAAAACTTGTCCAACCGGATGGCATGGTCAATTTACTGGACATGTCAATAAACCTACAATCATTCTTGAGGCTGTTGCCTCTCATGACTTGTGGTTATGGCATGCTTTTTTCGGGATGCCTGGGTCCCTTAATGATATCAATGTTCTCAATCGATCCGATCTCTTCTCCTCTGTTGATGCAGGGCGTGCCCCTCCTGCCAACTATATTGTCAATGGACACCAATATAACATGGGATACTATCTTGCTGATGGTATATATCCCAAATGGGCAACTATTGTTCAGACAATTTCTAAACCAGATAATCCGAAGAAACGATTATTTGCAAGGAGGCAAGAGTCATGCCGAAAAGACGTTGAAAGGGCATTTGGTGTGCTTCAATCACGATTTGGCATTGTCCGAAAAGACGTGCATTATCCTACACAATATGACTATTGAAGATGAGCGTGATAATCAACCAGCCCCTGTGCCATGCACATTTCAAGTGTCAAAAGCACGTACACCTGTATTTGCTGAGTTTCTTGCTCGTCGCCATACAATCCATCGTCTGCAACCCATCATGCACTCCGTAATGACCTTATTCAACACTTGTGGGATCTAGCATGAGAACAAGAATAAAGTATTTGTGTAATGGTGTGTTACTAGTACTTGTGGTAGTAGTTGTTGTCATTCAATAATGGTTAATGTGTAATGGTGATTGGTGTGTCAATAGTAGTTGTGGTAGTATTAAGTAAAGCCATGTTTTTGTGAGTCTGACAAAAGGAGGAGAGAGAGAGAGAGAGAGAGATTTTAGCAGGGAACAGGTGCTGTTTTAAGGAAAACTTGTTTTACTGTTGGTGTGCGATTTTTGTTTAGCTGTAGCGGTGGCGACGACTCGATCCTCACATCGACCATCTCCATCTCCGGTTCGCTGCTTCTGATGCCGCCGACTGCGGAAGCTCCGGTGGTGTTTCAGGCCGGTTCCGGCGGCGACAGGCCCAGTTGGCCGCCGCCGCTGCCACCACCAATCCAACCACTCTGACGGCAAAGATAAACGATTTCTGCATGTTGTTTACCATTTTGTTTTTGTGTGTGTGTGTGTGTGTGTGTGTGAGAGAGAGAGAGAGAGAGGGTGGTAGAAGATGGTTTTACACAATGAAGGTATATATATAGTGCTTGTGAAGAAGACAACCTGCACTATAGATATACCTACACTGTGTAAAACCATCTTCTACCACCCTCTCTCTCTCTCTCTCCCTCTCACACACACACACACAAAAAAACAAAATGGTTAACAACATGCAGAAATCCTTTATCTTTGCCGCCGGAGTGGTTGAATTGGTGGCGGCAGCGGCGGTGGCCAACTGGGCCTGCCGCCGCCGGAACCAGCCTGAAACACCACCGGAGCTTCCGCAGTCGGCGGCATCAAAAGCAGCGAACCGGAGATGGAGATGGTCGAGGTGAGGATCGAGTCGTCGCCGCCGCTACAGCTAAACGAAAATCGCACACCAACAGTAAAACAAGCTTTCCCAAAAACAGCACCTGTTCCCTGCTAAAATCTCTCTCTCTCTCTCTCTCTCTCTCTCTCTCTCCCCTCCTTTTGTCAGACTCACAAAAACATGGCTTTACTTAATACTTTGGAGAAAAGGATTGATACTTTACACCTGTTCTATTCGACTTTTTGTTTCATGGCCCTTTTTCGGGCAAAGTAATGAATTTTCTGCCTACATAATTCAATTCTCTTTCTACGAATTTTAGAAGTGTAGTGTGTTTTAGTAGTAGAATTTTCTTTAACACTCTTACTCGTATTTTTCACTAATGTTCACGTTCAAGTTCGCACGTTACGTGACTTAAGTCAATAATTGGTTTAAGTTGGATTTTTAAAAGTTGATGTGTTATGAAAAAATGACCTGTTTCGCAAAACACAATGTTTAAGTCAATTTAGAAAGAAGTTAGTTTCCAAAACAACCTCTCAAAACTTTATCGGATCAGATATATTGTTCATTCATCATCACTATGGACATGGTTGTATTTGCTTGGTTTTTTTTTTTTTGAAAGGCCGAAATATTCTTGGTATTTGCTTGCCTAGTTCCCTTTTCTGTGCTTCAGGTACATAATATATAAATGCAAACGATTGACACACCTTGCGTTAGACACCCACGGTATTTGCTACAACACTTACTGATTGTCCGCCAACGACTTTCGATAGATGATGGTGACCTTGTTGTATCACTAGTGGAACCAACATAATTATCAAAGATTCGCTTCCAAAAAACAGATTGGGCTTGCAAAAAAAAATATGTAGATTCTAGGACTACACATATGACTAAATCTCACAAAAGAAATCTAGATATTTCATACAAGATAAATAGATAGATTCTAGAACTACACATGTGACTAAATCTCACAAAAAAATCTAGATATTTCATACAAGATAAATAGATAGATTCTAGGACTACACATGTGACTAAATCCCACAAAAAAAAATCTAGATATTACATTTATTTATTTTTATCAGTTCTAGATATTACATTGAGTAGATGGTCAATGTAACTTCAAAAATGTTTCGACGTTTGCCAATCCGTTCCGTTTTGTCTTAATAATGCAGCAGTAGTTGTGGTTTGATGCTCTACATGATTTTTATTTTTTTTGACAATATGTTCCGAATATATGTCCATGATGTAATTATTAGCTAATGTTTTGATGCTAAAACTAGCGCTTTTACCTTCCCAGATCCACTGCAAATTAATTTGGAATTCCTATGATCATGTTTAGAGAAATTATATTGCTCCATCCTATTAACTTCAAAAATTTTAGGTTGCTCTAACAAAAGGAATTGAACAGCTAAAAAAATTATTGAAAACTTAAATGTTAGTGTCTAAAGATCCAAACTCGTTCTTCTGAGCCAAGTTTCCCAATTGATAAAATCTATGTTTGGCTTTGGTATTTATTTATAAACATGTATACACATGTATAAATATATAAACATGAATACACGCGACAAAAAATGAATACACATGTACAAATATATAAACATGTATACAACTCGAATAGGGAGAAACGTACAAATCACGATGACTGCGTCGATTGGGTGGTGGACCAGCATCGGCATCGATTGGGTGGCGAAGAACAGAGTTGACGACGGCGATTGGGTGAGATATGCCATCTCCATTTTAGATCCAGGGTTGGAGAGAGAGAGTGGAGGACGGTAAAGTCCTGTGCACTTCATGCGTTGGAATAGGGGTTCGATTCCCCTCCTTAGCTTTTTGAGAGAATATATATTTATACCGGTTCGGTTCAGCTCGATTCTTAACACCGCTGAACCGGGAATCGAACCGATTTTCGGTTCTTCTAACATACCGAACCGGTCAAAATAAAAATGAGCCGAAACCGGCCGGTTCTGTTCCCCGGTTTATATGTTCACCCCTGAAGAAAGCAACTGAAGAATAATTTTTTCGTCCTCTGGCCTGCCATGAAAACGGGAAATACCTCAGAATCATCAAGACAGCCCTCAAAGTCCAGGATTACTCCAAGAAAGGAAATGGAGTATTGGTTTTAGAAGATACTTTAAAGCTGAAAAGAATGCAAATAATTCATGCAACTAAAGTTCTCTCTTCACGACCAACAGGAAAGCTAATAAATAATTACTAGAACCTTAAACTACTTTACTCATACACGTATGATATCTATTTTTACCATTATTCATTCAAAGAATATCATTTTCCTTTTTCCAATCTCAAAGAACAGCTATTTAGAAAAACCTGGTTTATTTCACTAAAATTCCTGAAAGAATCGTATATATGTTGACTTCTATTACTTTTGATTATTTTTCTTACATAAAAAGCTAAGGGTGTATATTTGGTAACGTTTTTGTTTCCTTTTTTTTATTTCATTTTCAATTTTTTTCAAAACTAAAAAAAAATGTGTTTGGTAATTTATTTATGTTTTGTGTTTATTAAAAACGTTTTCAAAATTTCTGAAAAGTTTCAAAACACAAAAAATGTGATTTGCATTGTTTTTAGAATAGGGTCGTTTAAAAAAAAACACCAAAACTTTTGAAGCCCGTCAAAACATTTTTCGGAATGTGCCCCGTCTCAATTTCTCACGCCCGACTCGCCGGACTCAAACTTCAACTTTCAGCCTCTCAGGTACTCTCTCTCGTCCCTCTTCTCTTCCTCTCTCATCGTCCCCCTCTCTCTCTCTCTCTCCCCGCCATCGGAATAGCTCATCGTCGTTTGATTTCTCTTCGTTTTCAAGGCCGAATACGTCATCGAATTCCGAGTCGAGGCGGAATTTTTGGATGACCCTAGCGGCGATGTCGGTGACAGTCGTGGTGGAATTGGTGGTGGTGAAGCTGGGAGAGAGTGAGATTTCTGGACTCAACTGCATCTGAAATTGTTCCCAAATTGCTAGCTCTGTTTCTTCTCTGTTGGGGCCATGGATATAGGAGGGTATTGATATTCTAGAGAGAGAAAAAGAGAGAGCTGGGGCGAGGGAGACGAAGTGGTTCTGTGTGAGCGGGGACTAAAACGGAGAAATGGGGAGACGTTTCTTGAGGAGTTTTGTTTAGGCCATTACTTTTAGGCTAACCATTTTGCTCACCACTTGTTCGATGATTTGTTTAAGCTACAACTTGGATGATTTTGCATTTCGACTAGTCCTCTTAAATTTGCTCATACACTGGTGCTCATAATCAAGTAGTAAAGAAAAAGATTTTATCATATTGTGGTTTCTAGTTAGGGTTGTAAACGAGCCGAATTTTAGAATGTTCAGGTTCATTCATTAAGTTTTTAAATGTACTTGAGCTGAGCTCGAACTCATTGAAAATTTGACGAGCTGAGCTCGAGCCGAGCTTGCCTAGATTTGAGTCGAACTCGAACTGGTTCACGAGCCTTAACGAGTGAAAAATATTAGAAAATGTTTTTTTTTTATCGCAACCAAACATCAGAAAACGTTTTCTTGTCTAGAAAATATATTTCATGGAAATGATTTTTCAGAAATCGTTTTCCGCCCGAAACAAACAGAGCCTTAGTTAAGAGAATTTTTTAACTGCTGAGTGGGTACCACGTGGTGTTCTCGTCGGCGCTTCCTACTCGTCCAAAAATGTTATCAATAGTCCGGATTTTAAATAATCCTGCAATGGATTTCCCAAGCCTCCGGAAGGTCAACTAGAAACTAGTTTGTTTCAGTTTAAAGGAAAAAAAAAACCCAAAATGATGCTACTACCAACATGTTTTCTGTTGTTTTCATTTTTTAATGTTTATAGAAATTTCGTTACTAAACATGTTTTTTTGTTTTTGTTTTTATAAACAATAAACATGATTCTACTTTTAATTTTTTAAAAACAAAAAATAAAAAACAGAAACGTTACCAAACGCATCCTAAACAACTACATTTATGTATATGTATATATAATATGCGAAAATTTCTAGTCCACTCCTCCCGGAAACAAGAAAAAGTGGGTTTTTTTAATTTTGCAAATTTTTTTTGGAAAATTCGAGCCGTCCAATGTTTTCAGAAGGTGTTTTCAAAAAAAATTTGCGAAACTGTAAATATATATATTTTTGCGAAAACTGCTTGGATCAAGCCCTTCCCGGTATTTTTTTTTGAAGATTTCTCGCGAGGACCCTTGAAAACACCTTCTGAACACATTGGACGGATCGGATCGTCAAAAAAAATGTTTGAATCATAGGGTCCGGAAACGGGATTCCCGTTTTAGAAGCGGACCCTATATAATATATACGAAGAAGAGTAGGAAAGCTCAAAGACCAAGATATATTCTTCCCTTATCCGATGCATGTAGAATCCAAAAGTTGCATACCCAAATCTCAGGCCAAGATTTCTACCTCTTTATCAAAAATCTCAAGCCAACCATAGGAACCATAAAATCAAACTCGTGACCCAAAGTATAATGGAATTTAACTGCATGCAGACCAAGAACCAACACATGCTAATCCATTACTGGAACGAAATCGACGAACCGAATGGAAAACTAACTGAAACCTTGAATAATGAACATCAATAAACAACTAAAAAGTTTAAAAAAAAATACTGGAACCACTCACCAAAATGAGCAATCTTCAAATCTCTGGGAAAAGATTTTGCCAAGGAAGCTCAACTCCACTCGCAAGACGACCAAGAAGGAAGACTGAGAGTTTCTAAAGTTTAGTTGGACAAGATTTTGGGAAATGGAGAAATACTACAAGGCTGGAGAATGAGAGTATTTGCATGCAACACACTTGAACTCAACTTTTTTTGGCTTGGTGCAAATTTGCTAGAATCCATTCTATTTATACTACCCCATGGAAGGCTCTAGACCGAAGATATTTTCATAGAAGATAAATAGGTAGAATCTAGAACTACACATGTGACTAAATCTCACAAAAAAATCTAGATATTTCACAAGAATATCCTAGAGCTTCTAGAAACTAGATATTCTAGAGCTTCTATAACCACCTTCAATAATATCTAAATCTGTGGGCTTTATCAATTGGGCTTGTTTGAACTTTACTTCTTGTGTTAAAAAAATAAATCCAGTTTATGATTCAATTATGCTAAATATATAGTAATTAATATAAATTTAAAAAGTAATTATACCTAATAACATCAACAAACTATGCTTGCATTTTAAAAAATAAATTATAAATGAAAATGCAAAATTTCAAGTCTCTCAACAGGGGTCTATCACATTAAGGCTTTCTACTGTCTTAGTTATGTAAAGAAAAGAAGAGTTATAACATGATTCAGACGAAACACAGCTAGCTTCTTTCTTTTATTCACGCCTTACATTAAGGTTGAATTTTCTATCAAATGATTTGAATGTCGCCATAATTAGATCAAACGTCTTAGATTAGATCGTTGGGGTTCTGCTTCTTACAATAAGGTCCAACTTTTTCCCAATAAATAATCGTAGGATACGTACCGAATCAAAATACGCATAAACAGAGTAAAACTCATCGTGGCTAATACAGTACCACTAAAAACTCATCGTGGCTAATAACTGTAAACGGGTGGATATCGAAGGTAACTTGGATATATAACAAGTAATTACTACACTCTTTTGGAACACACCGTGGCTAATTTATACGAAGTGCATGTTTTATTCCTAAGCATGACAAAATGAATTTTTTGTGAACTATTGTTTCGTATGAAACTCTTATATATGTGGTTATTCCTTAAACCTAAGAGAAAAACTTCTTTACGGAGGTTTCCGTAAAAGAGAGTTTGCACCGACTCAATTTGTGCCGCACGATTTAAAACATGGACGGCTTGAATGTAATTTGCACTTTGACCGGTAAAAATGTACTCTTATCAGTCAAAATGTATCTTAAATGCTTGAATCGTACGGCCAAGATTGAGTTGGTGCAAAAAGCCTCCGTAACATAAGTTTCTCTCCAAACCTAATCAAAGCTCTAAAGTGCTAATAATATTAATAGCACCCACGCGTAGTGTCATTTTCGACCCATCATTGGATCAAATAGTATCACGAATCCACATCTCTGACTCAAATGGGTCGTGTCGGCACGGTAGGGCCCATTTAATATTGTGTCAATTGTGCTTCGTGTCGTGCCGTTTCTTAATCATGCTATGTCGTGCTGGCCCGTTTACTTAATCGTGCCAAGTCGTGCCGTGCCATTTTGTAATTGTGTCGTGCCCATGCCGGCACATCTCCGAGTTCTGTCAAATATTTTTGTATAATCTAGCCAAGTTTCGTCGGAAAAAAAAAATTGTATATCTAATAACTATAGCTATATTGACTTATTAAAGTATATAACATATAATTCAATTTTTTGGTAGAATCTAGCCGAGTTTCGGTGTAAGGAGATTCGCAAAATATTTGTATAGACTTATTAAAAAGTGTATAACATATATTTACAAAATTCATCAATAAAAATTAATGTATCCAAAATCACCATAATTTATCCACTGATAGCCAAAATCACCATAATTTATCCACTGATATCTTGTTCAAATAACACTTAAACCAAAATTTCATCTCAACCCAATTCCTATCCTCATTTGTACCATACACCGTGCTAGTTTTTTCAAAAATGATACAGACACATCATTTCAGCCACATTCTACCACACCCTCACTCACATGTGGGTGTGGGGACCACATGTGAGGACCACCTACATGTGAGTGTGGGTGTGGTAAGTGTGGCTGAAAGGATGTGTTTGTAGCATTATTCTAGTTTTTTGGGGGTTCGGCACCTACACCGTGTTAGTTGCTACTTCATGCAAATGGAATTTTCCTGGTAAGTGACACATGAATCATATCTTACAGTTCCTCCATCCAAAAGAGCGGAGCTACCCATAGGCAAGTGGGGTCACTTGACCGCGCGCACTGACTTCCCCATTTGTCCGTCACTTTGGTTCAAATTATACTACATTTTGTGAATTTGTCTCCACAATTTTAACAAAATTGCCCAACTATGAAGCAATTCTACTAAAATTATTATGTTGCCCTCGTTTTAACACTAGAATTTCACTAATCATCATTTAATAAGTACGGATAATACTCACTGAACACTAAAAAAATTAAATTTTCAATACGCACTTTCCGATCAAGAATTCTTTTTTGCAAACTTCTATGGATATTTCATGAATATCAAGATATTTTTTGAACAATTACCGCTTCCCTAAGGGTTGTCAATCAAAAATACTTTTCTAACAGTAATACATATTCAATTTTTGATTAAAAAATAAGAATAAGATCACGTACGATCCTAATTATCGAACCACAAAATACATAACTCCATCCAAAGAAACAATGTTATCTAACAAATACCGTCGTTACACACAATATAAAAATCCACATCCACATAATACAAGCATGTTGGTATGTAATTGATGCTGCGATTTGGTTTCACATTGCTCTCGTTTGTTGTTTCGAGCACAATGCATCCTCGCACGAAATCAAACTCTCTCCCGCAATTGTCTTTCTTTGACGATGCGAAATCAACCACTCTCGCGATTTTCTTTCTTTCTTCGATTTTCTTTATTTTCCCGCAATTTTCGAGCTGTTACTGCGTTTACGGTATATAGTTGTAGTGTAGATGGGCCCAATGTCGGTACTATTGGGCTAACCATTCCAAAACCACCCAGACGGGCCTGGGTATTGGGCAAAAGAACTTTTTTAAACTCGCCCAAACCCAAACTTCCGGAAGTCATGTAACTTTCCGATGTGGGAAGTCACTCATGGGGCAGGCCCGAGAGTCTCACCATCCTTTGAACAAGCGCAAGCCCAACAAGACTCCACAAATGCCTCTTTTAGCTATTTTACCAAGCAAAAATAGCAAATGTGAATAGTAAATTAACAAGTAAACACCCATTTATTGAGGCACTATTCACCCACCAATTACGATTCATTATTGTTTCTCTCTCTTCCTTCACCCACCAATTATTTGTTTGTTGCTTCTCCCTCTTCCTTCTCTATCATAATTTAATTATACTTAAATAAAATGGAGAGGATAATAGAGATGATTATTGAAGTATTAAAAGAAATGTAGGCAGTTATTTTAAAAAATATGCATTGTTTACGAACTTTTTTGAAGAGTTATTGTTGGGATAATCTAACTACATGAAACAAGCCTCCTTTTCATAGTTGAACTTGGGCCAAGAAACGACGAGCCCAACTGCATGATACGCTGATATCTTTGATGTTTCAGGAAATGCCAAAATAATAATAATAATAATAATAATCTCATAAGTTCTTGTTTCATAAAAAAAAATTAATAATAAATAACTTCACAACTTTCCCTTCCATGGCTTCCAAATGAAGTGACTATAATTAACAGATAATGTGATAGTGCTCTATTATTCTTGACCCTTACAATTATTTTTTGCTTATATCGGCATTTATCTGTATACACCATTAGCGAGACAATAATGTCTCTTAAAGAAGACTTTAGCCAATTTTTCAGAACAAGACTTTACTTGCAAATATCTCTTAAAAAATTATCATGCCAATTTTGTAGAACAAGACTTTAATTTAAATTTTTGTAATTTTGTAATTTTTTTATTAAAAAAAAACTCTTGAAAATGTAGGGAGTCCAATATTGGAAGTTTACTTTGGGTCTTCAAATTATTTTTGAATTGTTGTAATTTTTTTTAGTTGTATATATAACCAAGTTACGAGTCGGCTTGGGCAACTCACAAATCAGGGACGGCACTACATATGTTCACTCTTTAAAGTTTTTAGTAGTTAAATATTGGTTATGTAATGGTCAACTAAACAATAATGGTAGGGACACACTGTTCCACCACATCACCAACCACACAAGCCTACATGGCACTGCACGATTGGAACCACCTTGCAACCACCAATCATGCAGTGACACGTAGGCTTGTGTCAATGTGTGGTTGGTTGCGGTGGAGTGGTGTGTCCCTAACATTACTAAAGAAAAAATAAAACCAATAACCATAAAAGTTAATTGAAATGGTTCTAGACTAAATGGATAATTTTTTGCTTATAGAGTTATATCTTTATATTAACTTTGAAACTATTTCTATAATTGAAATATAGTTTTCATGAGTTATTAAGGACGTGGATAATGACGTAATGTTCATTGTTCACCTAAGGATGAATAACATCGCCCAAATTATTGAAGGATCCAGATTATGCATTACAACTCTATAGATTGTAGGTCACTTATGCATTACAGTGTCCCCGAATTCCCTCTTTCCACCAAATTAGCAAATCAGAAATGCTACACGCACAACTCAATGGGTCTCTCACACTTGCTAAGTTGGATTTTGAAAGGGAATAAACTAAAGATTTTTTTTTTTTTTTTTTTGGTCATTCGTCATGGGGGAGGAGGGAGGGGACTCGATCCCAGACTATAATGTGAGGCATCCAAAAGCTCTACCGCATGAGTTAGCCACCACTTGCAAACTAAAGACAAAAAGCTTTTCGAAAAAGCAAAGACAAAAAGAATAAATGAATAATCCTCTGAAAGTTCCATTTCCGAACTTCAATCCTGTGTTCACGTCACCTATTTTTATTTCCTTGTTTATTTTTATTCTGCACTTAATTTCCTGTTGTCTTATTAAATTTAAGGAATGTAGATTTTTAATCTTAACGCCAAGATTGAAAATTTTGAAGCCAAGTTGGCACTTTCATATTATGATTTTCTGGTGGTTTTTGCAACAAAACTACAGGGCGAAAAAGCACAAATTACAACCACTCGGTCCACTCCTACCACTCAACACCGAGGATCCGGGGATCCTGTAGTGCGGTGCTGCACTACAACCCTGTAGTGTGGCACACGAGCCGTTGATCTCAGCAACGAATGGCTCGGATTTCATTTCGGCAATGAACGGCTCGGATAATGCAAGTACCAAGATGAAATCCGAGCCGTTAATTGCACGATCAATGGCTCAGATGCAGCACTACAACCCTGCAGTGCGGCACCACACTATAGGATGCCCTCTTCCAAATGTACTTATGCATAAATAACCATAATACTCGCACCGATAATGATATGGGTACACCACCACGTGTACCCCAAATACACGTACACCAACACATTCCGACTATCTAAAAGCATTTTTTTACATTCCGGATTTGAAATGAATTTTTACTGATCAAAGTTAACTTTGTCTGGTAAGAATTCATTTTAAAATCTGGAACAGTGATTTCTGAGATGGACGATCGGGATATGTTAGTGTGCATTGGGGTACTACGTGTGTGAGATGTTCCCATAACATTGTTGATATTCACGCTCGTAAAAAGAACAAAAAATAAATCTTAGTACCAAAACACCACTACAAGTGAAATTGACCCCAATTCTCATGTCCGTACTAAAAGCTTACCGTAAATGATTTATAATTTCTAGCCAAATCTAAACTATTTTGAAACAATCTAAGGTAGATTTTGCATTGCGTAAACTTAGCTTTCTTTGGTTATGGCTTTTGGAGCCACGATGAATTCCACTTAATTTACCAAAATTTACACCACTACCATGCATGTAACCCAAAATTTACCAAAAAATTTACTAGTCTGACAACGTTTATAGCATTTCACCATTTTTTTTAATGAGGGGTAAGAGGATAATTTCACTTAATCCACTCAACAAGACATGCCGGCTACTAAGGAGCAAGAGGACCCTTTTTAAGTAATACACACTGTCGGACCGCTTTTCCACCAACTCTCCTAAAACCAATTGGTGTTAGGAAGGGTTTCAATTAAGTCTTTTATGGCATTCGACATCGCACCCGCAAGTCTGTTTTTAGAGCGGTCGCAGAGAGTGGCATTGTGTAACCAAATCCATGGGGGCACTCCGGGCCCAACAATCCCTCCCTCACGATGACGCTCCCGCGACTCGAACCCATGACCTCCTGGCTCTGATACCACTTGTCGGACCGCTTTTCCACCAACTCTCCTAAAACCAATTGGTGTTAGGAAGGGTTTCAATTAAGTCTTTTATGGCATTCGACATCGCACCCGCAAGTCTGTTTTTAGAGCGTCGCAGAGAGTGGCATTGTGTAACCAAATCCATGGGGGCACTCCGGGCCCAACACTTGTTAGGATCAAGCGCTTACCATCTCACCAAAACCCGCAGGTATTAGTGAAGGCGCAACTTTATTTCCTTATTTCTTATCGCGCCCAAGCGCCAAACGGGTCAACTGAGACTTGGCCCACCCGGCCTCCGCCCCGGCAGGATGTTGGACTTGGCCCACCTGGCCTCCGCCCAACAATCCCCCCTCCAGCACCTGCCTGCAAGCAGCATGCTATCCAGGAGAGTTGAACCCTTGACCTTGGCTCTGATACCACTTGTTAGGATCAAGCGCTTACCATCTCACCAAAACCCGCAGGTATTAGTGAAGGCGCAACTTTATTTCCTTATTTCTTATCGCGCCCAAGCGCCAAACGGGTCAACTGAGACTTGGCCCACCCGGCCTCCGCCCCGGCAGGATGTTGGACTTGGCCCACCTGGCCTCCGCCCAACACACACAAATCCAAACTACTTTAAGAACTCAATCCTTCCACCATGTCTGACAACCTTCCCTATGCTATTATCGACGCAATAAGCAAGGACGGAGCCATGGGGGACAAGTGGTGGCGGTTTTTAAGTAACACAAAAATCCAAACTACTTTAAGAACACCATCCTTCCACCACGTCTGACAACCTTCCCTACGTTGTTATCGACGCGATAAGTATGGATGGAGCCATGGGGGCCGCCACCAGGTTTTCAATAAAATGCAATTATTATATAGAAAATAAATTTTTTATCCCTAAATTATATAGACTCGCCACTACTAGATTTTTTTAATCTTTAATCCTCATAATACATTTTGTCTTTTTATTTTTTAAGTACAAATTTTTGTCATCACAAAGATAAAATCCTGACTCCGTTGCTGACGATAAGCACAACCAAGATACTGTACTACGAACTTATAGTTGATCGTTTGTGGAGCGAAGTTTAATTACGGTGAGTGTAGTGGTAACAGGAGGAAGGAAGATCGATTTTCCAAGGAAGGATTGTATGTGTTTTTGGATGATTGGTTCTTGTCATTGGAAAATTTCCACTTGAAGGAAAAAATGGTCAATTCGGGTACATTACATGAACATGATACGAATTAGTACGATTTTAGTCAAGCAGCATAGACTTGTTTTAATTTTCTGGTTGGTAACCATAGCCCTGGGCAGTTATGTGAATTTCAATTAGGAGAATCAACATATTCTAAAAACTATGGCTAATTGATTGTATGTCGTTAGAGCTAGATCTGGGGTGATCTCAGCTCATGTGGTCAGGAATCGGTCGTTCGAGTTAATCGCCTCACCTCATCAAATCATACCTCCGTGCATCACATGAGGGGGAGTATTGGATTTTATCTCATATCGCTCACTTAAGCCACCCAAGCTTGACTAATATAATCTAGAGGTTACTTCACCTATTGCCGATTGAAATTAGATTGAAACCCTCTAAAAAAATCTAACATGCCTAAATATTAATCCAAAACCCTTGTAAACGCAGCCTCAGTTGGGTGGACACGTTAGCCGGTGTGCACTTGTCATAGTACGAGGTACTTATAGCAAAGTACTTGTGAGTTAAAATAGGAGAAATTAATTAATTACCATATATCTTGTGTTCATTTGTTCTTGATTTCTTTTGATTAAAAAATATAATGTTTTCCTTTGCGGGTCACTATTTGGAAGTGTCATGCTGTATCTTTGAGTTTATGACAGCAATAGGCTGCAAATCCTATGAATTCATACAAACAAAATTGTCAGATTTATTAAAGCTCTCTTCTTGAAATGTATATATATAATCTGGAAGAATGTTGACTAATTAAAAATATATAAATTTGTTAAGCCTCTCCAACTTCCTCTAATCTTCTTACGTAGTATTGCAGAATGAGTTTTCGCAAGAATGAACATGAGAGCAACAAGTGGCGTAGTTTAATTGAATTGTCATTGAAATTTTTAGTGGGCACATGTTACACGGATATTTTTATTTGAAAAACATGGAGAAGTGGTGACTTGAATAGTTGAATGAATATTGGGATAGTACTCCACTAATCGAAAAATATAAATCGATAATTGAAATTGTAACGAATGCAAATGGTCATACTCCACTAATTTTTTTGTTTATGAAACAACGAGGGAGGACTTCGCCACTTTGGGGAGTACAACTACAAGCTTGAAGCATGAAGTCTTTTTATGAAAACATTCACACACAAAAAAAAGTCACAGAACCAAATTACATGGGGTTATGAACCTGCTTATCATTGAACAAGAAATGGAAAATGAGAACACACAATTTTTACTGCTAAGGCCTAGAAGTGCAGTTTTGAATCAGTGAAGAAGAGAACAAATAGGTTCCTTGAATTTAAGTTAGGACATCTGCTTTGTTTTAAGAAGGCATATTACAAGATGAAATCCATATTCAGAAGTACAAAAATATACATTAAGAGATTGAACAATTAGAATCAATGGAACATAGAAGAAGTTAAATCGGGCATTGGTTTCTCGGGGCATAACGGTCCATCGATCTCTTCCTCTTTGTCAATCCTTTCCGGAAACAAGTCCTTCCATTCGAATAACTAGGAAACTCGTTCGAAAGGAATCGTTACTGTCTGTCTGTGGATTTCCCATTCACTTGTATCCTCTTCCTCCACATTCACCATTGCAATCTTCATCCCCTTAGAGCAACTTCAATGGTGGGTGCCATTTTTTGGGTGCCAAACCCAAATTTGACACCCACAAACCCAAATTTGGCACCCCAACAGTGTTTTTTTGGCCATCCTGCTCCAGTGGTGTGGGTGCCAAATTTTTGGCACCCTTCCAACAACTAATTCTCAACTAACTTTAAAATTTTCTAGTAATAATTTATATACTTTAACGATTGTTTCACTATCTCCTAATCACGATATTAATTAACTAACTTTCATCACAACTAACTTTCAATCACAACTAACTTTTCCTACCTAACTTTCTACCCTTCTACCTTTCCCTACCCAACTTTATTGGTTCACCTAATTTTTTAAAACTATTAATTATCAACTAACTTTTCAAATTTCTAGTAATAATTATATACTTTAACGATTGTTTAACCACCTCCTAATCACGATTTTAATTAACTAACTAACTTTCTACCCAACTAACTTTCCCTACCTAACTTTCTACCCAACTAACTTTCTCTACCTAACTTAATTGGTTCACCTAATTTTTTAAAAGGCTATATATACTACCATATACCCTATTGAATGAAAAACACACAAAACAATGAGTAAACTTAAAAAAGCAGTTCTTAGAGGAGATTTCGACTCTTCTTCTGATGACGATGATGATCGTAGAAGAAATTTTTTCTCTACGGTGGCAATGGAGTACCATAGAATGGAAACAGAACAATCAAGCCATCAAAGCAAACATGGTGGCTCTTCAATCGGCCGCCAACACATCCCTCGAAATAGAGTCGGCGCGAACAAGCAGCTAATGAGAGATTACTTTGCTGAAGATCCAGTCTTCCCTCCCCACAAATTTCGAAGGCGGTTTCGCATGAATCGCGACTTGTTTCTTTGCATCCTCAACACTATCCAACAACACGGCGACTACTTTGTTAAAAAAGTAGACGCAACGGGATTTCTCGGTTTATCTGGACACCAGAAAATGACTGCAGCGTTTAGGATGCTTGAATACGGCATGCCTGCTGACTCCATTGATGATTATTTGAAAATCGGTGAAAGCACAACAATTGAATCTTTAAAGAGATTCACTCGAGCGATCGTCAACATCTACGGAGAGGAGTATCTTTGATCCCCAAATGAGGCAGACGTTGCCAGACTTCTACAAGAGGGGGAGAATCGTGGATTTCCAGGTATGTTGGGAAGTTTAGATTGCATGCATTGGGAATGGAAAAATTGTCCAACCGGATGGCATGGTCAATTTACTGGACATGTCAATAAACCTACAATCATTCTTGAGGTTGTTGCCTCTCATGACTTGTGGATATGACATGCTTTTTTCGGGATGCCTGGGTCCCTTAATGATATCAATGTTCTCGATCGATCCGATCTCTTCTCCTCTGTTGCTGCAGGGCGTGCCCCTCCTGCCAACTATACTACCAATATAACATGGGATACTATCTTGTTGATGGTATATATCCCAAATGGGCAACTATTGTTCAAACAATTTCTAAACCAGATAATCCGAAGAAACGATTATTTGCAAGGAGGCAAGAGTCATGCCGAAAAGACGTTGAAAGGGCATTTGGTGTGCTTCAATCACGATTTGGCATTGTCCGAAAAGACGTGCATTATCCTACACAATATGATTATTAAAGATGAGCGTGATAGTCAACCAGCCCTTGTGCCATGCACATTTCAAGTGTCAAGAGCGCGTACATCTGTATTTGCTGAGTTTCTTGCTTGTCGCCAAACAATCCAATCGTCTGCAACCCATCATGCACTCCGCAATGACCTTATTCAACACTTGTGGGATCTAGCAGGAGAACAGGAATAAAGTATTTGTGTAATGGTGTGTTACTAGTACTTGTGGTAGTAGTTGTTGTCATTCAATAATGGTTAATGTGTAATGGTGTGTCAGTAGTAGTTGTGGTAGTAGTTGTTGTTGTAATTCAACAATGGTTAGTGAGTAATGGTGTGTCAGTATTAGTTGGGTTTTAGTTGTTGTAATGAGTAATGGTGTGTCAGTCGTTTGCATTTATATATTATGGACCTAAAGCACAGAAAAAGGAACTAGGCAAGCAAATACCAAGAATATTTTGGCCTTTCAAAAAAACAAAAAAAAAACAAGCAAATACAACCAAGTCCATGGTGATGATGAATGAACAATATATCTGATCCGATAAAGTTTTGAGAGGTTGTTTTGGAAACTAACTTCTTTTTAAATTGACTTAAACTTTGTGTTTTGCGAAACAGGTCATTTTTTCATAACACATCAACTTTTAAAAATCCAACTTAAACCAATTATTGACTTAAGTCACGTAACGTGCGAGCTTGAACGTGAACATTAGTGAAAAATACGAGTATGAGTGTTAAAGAAAATTCTACTACTAAAACACACTACACTTCTAAAATTCGTAGAAAGAGAATTGAATTATGTAGGCAGAAAATTCGTTACTTTGCCCGAAAAAGGGCCATGAAACAAAAAGTCGAACAAAACATATTAGAGCCTAGTACAGATCTGAACTGAGGAGTAATAAAAAGGTGTAAAGTATCAATCCTTTTCTCCGAAGTATTAAGCAAAGCCATGTTTTTGTGAGTCTGACAAAAGGAGGAGAGAGAGAGAGAGAGAGAGAGAGAGAGAGAGAGAGAGAGAGAGAGAGAGAGAGAGAGAGAGAGAGAGAGAGAGAGATTTTAGCAGGGAACAGGTGCTGTTTTTGGGAAAGCTTGTTTTACTATTTTTGGGAAAGCTTGTTTTTGGGAAAGCTTTTTTTTTTTTTTTTTTTTTGAAGAACGTTTGGGATCTCTTTGGGTGTCATGTAAATGAAGCCAGTTCACTTGATGATTTACCAAGTCTTCACAAGTTAAAGTGGTTTGTCTTCAGAGAGCTATTCCCGTTACAAATTGTCTGAAATTTTACACTGTAGATTACTTCTTCTTCAGACTCCTCAATAGAGAAAAAGCTTTCATTGTTGAATCTTGCTTTACTCTCAGAGGCAGTAAGCCACACTTGTATTTCACTTCACTTATCCTACCTAGTGAGAGAGAGGACCATATCCACTATGTTTTTGTTAGGTTTGGTGTCTCTGTGTTTTGGAGTTTACTGGTCAGTGTGTATCAGTAAGGCAAGAGTTTGGTTCTGGTCTAAGTGTACCGGAGGTTGGGCTTGAGAGAAGCATTCGTTTGTTAAAGAAGTGTTGGCTTCTGAGAAAACCTACAGTGGTGTATAATCATGTATATGTAATTCATATACATGATATCTGGTCTGAGTGTTGGCTCCAACGCAATTTCGATGGATATGTAATGCATTTTTTTAATGAAGCAAATCTTATGAAAATCTTATATCAATTCTGTAAAGACCTGAAAAAAATTTAATTATTTTTTTTTTTAATAAAAGTTAGGTGTGATGTAAGGACTTGTATGAAAAATTACTTTTTGGAGAAGTTTCGATTTGGCCGATAAAAAATCCCAGTAATTGTTCCTTGGATTTTTCTAATCACAATGGTATAATCGGAAGTTATTTTTTAGTAAGGCAGAGTCATCTTTTGTCCATTTTCTTCAGAGAAAAATGTGTCATTTTTCTGTTTTGTACTAAAAGTGGGGGGATGAGATTTTGATGTGATTAGAATTTTAAAATTCTGTAAATGCCATTGTTTCCAAATGGGGGGTACTTCCTTATTTTCATAAATAAATTAAAAGTAAAGAAAACTTCTTTACTTAAGTTTGGTTTCTGAAAATAAGTGTTGTGCTGGAACATGCCTGGCTGACACAGTAATAATGTTGGGTAAATGTGAGGAATTGAATTTTGACTAAGAGGGGTCAATGTGATAGTGGTAGAATGCATTTGGGCCTCTTGAAAACACATTTGGAAGTTGGGGGGTGTAAGTGTAAAAGGGTGTGAGTATATAAGCATGTGTTAGTCATTTTTGTGGACAAAAATCAACTCCCTCTCTCTCCCCATAGCTGCCGACCTCTCTCTCTTCCTCCTCTCTCAATTTTTCTTCCATTGTTACACCTCAAACCTCAACCAAAATCAAATTCCTTCAAGGCTCCACCTTAAAACCATCTCCTCTACGTGATTTGGAGTCCGGGGTTGCGTGGTTTCTCTTGGAGCTCAAGCATTTCAAATTGGGGATCTCAAAACCTAGGGTTTCCCTTTCTCTACACATTTGGAGCTTAATCTTTGAGGTAGGGGACAAATTTCTACTCTCTCTAGTTGTATTTTGTTGATTTGTTGCATATATCTTTGGGTTATCTACAAATTTGCTACCTAAACTTGAAAATCTCCATAGAAATGGGTTTGGCTTGATTGAGTTTGATTTTCACTTGATTGATGGTTAAATCTTTGAATTGGTGGTTGATATGCCCGTATTCCTTGCTTGGTTGATGTTTGAAACCCTCAAATTAACTTGGGTTGGAACCCCCTTCAATTGTGAAAAAGCTATCAAAATTTCATTTTTTTGCCTTTGCTATCCATACCACTCTTCGGGGGTATCCATACCAATCTGTCTGTTCGCAGATGTGCATTTGTATCCATACCTTTCTTAAAAACTGTTCGTAGCCTTTGGTATCCATACCAATTTCGTGAGGTATGGATACCAAACATTCTGATCGCTGGTTGTGCATTGGTATCCATACCACTCTTGGGAGGTATCCATACCATCCTCAAAATTTTAGAAATTTTCCTTTGGTTTTCGGGTGACTTGTTTGGTTCTATACTTGACGTATCTACATTGTACACTTCGTAAAAGACCAAAATACCCCTTCCTAGCCTATCTTGATGTGATTGGTTATTTTTCCTTGATTTTTCAACTTACACTTGACATATGTAAAGGGATAATGTGACGCATGAGTTATATATGGGACCAAGTCTAACTTGTGTTTTGGTAAGTGATGATATGAGTATAAGATGAATGACACGGGGCCCGAAAGGGTATGCTCGGAGTGACACGGGGCCCGGAGTGACACGGGGCCTATATGGCATGCCCGGAGAATAATCAAATGTTTAGAAATGAATGAGATGTATATGGTTAATGTGTGGGACACATGTGGTGTGTCGGGTGTGTGTTGGTACAAGTTGGGCACGAGAGACGAGAGTAAGTAGAATCTAGTTGATTATGTGTTACTTTCTATATCCTCGAGTTTATTGATGATGGATTAATGAGATTTATAGTTTTGACTGTGATAATGGATGATTGTGGACATATGACATGTTTGTGATGATATAAGAGCCGACAAATGAGTTAGTGGAACAGCTAGGTATTTTTGGATGTTTATGTGTTTCGTTGGGCATTCGGGCATTTATGTGAACTCTTGGATTATTTTTTGGACGCTTTGGTATTTCTTTGAACACATGAGTACTTTATGATCATTTATCTCTTGCCTTAGTCTTCATTTTCATGCTTTGCTCAAAAAATCATTTTTGGTATCCAACTTCATGTGCACATATTGTAAGACCCGAAATCGGATCGCCTTTTGAATTACTATTGCGATGAATAAATTAATTTAGCCGATTAAATTAATTAAACCATAATCTATGTGATTATGCAAGATAATAAATGCAAGAAATAAACAGCAAGCATAACACACAGATATACGTGGAAAAACCCCAAGGCGGGGAAAAAACCACGGGAGAGAAGAGAGCACTATACGCAAAACGCAGAAACAAAGTTTCTTACAACCACACTATGAACTCCTTCATTATTGGCTAAGAACTTCTTTGCTGACTCCTCATGAACCGCTCTAATAGATGCTCCTTCGGATTCGACTCCTCAAATCCTTGATCTACGCAGGACTCCTCCTTTAGACCAATCTCCAATCTCCTTTGAAATCCATCAAAGAACTCCAAGTGATGTAGATGATGAACAAACCAACTTGAGAGAGATTATGCGAGTGTATAGATCCAATATTTCATCCAATCTCTCAAGGAAATAATCCACAAGTGTTTTTCTTGCTCTCACGAACTTTTCTCTCTCTATTCACGTTGTGGCTGCTAGGGTTTTTTTTTTCCGAACCCTAATGAGGTTGTATTTATAGACAAATGAAATAAAACGCCACTGTTGCTCGACTAACTCGCTCGAGCAAAACCAATCCAATTGCTGACGCTCAAGCGAACCTGTTGCTTCTTGATTGGGCAAATTACACATCTCCAAATATTTTGTTTCCTTAAACAAAATGATCATCTCCAATTACATTGTTTCTTTATTCTTAATTTCCTTTCCCCCAAGATTCTTGCTTTTCCCAAACACAATAAGTCCATAATTTTTTCCGAGTAAAATCTTCACAATCTTCTTAATCTTCTCAATCTTCCCATAATGCTTTCTAATCTTTGACTTCACACCAATCAATCAACTAACTACCATATGCATAGGATTTCAATTACATGGAAACGTCATGGAATTAGCCAATCACAAATAAGGAACTTACAATATACTTTATACACCTAGCGTTAGTAGAATAGTTTCCTACTGGGCTGGTGTAGCTCAACCTATCAACTTTCAGGTTATTGGCAAGGAGCATGAGACGAATGCTTGGAGTGCAAATGCATGATTTGAAGCATACATGAGTCATGGAGTTATTTTTTTATCGTTTTGATACTCAATGTATTTTCGAAGGCGACTCTGTAAATTTCAATTTTCTTAAATCTTTTGCCAATATCAAGTTATGTAATAAATAAACCCTTTTGATACTCATGAAAAAAGCTACTATAGTCCAAGCATGACTCCATATGCTGCTGTTATGTATTGCCGAAAAATTTTTGAAACGAAAAAATTAAGTAAAAAAATGCAGATTTTTTCTTACCTCTACAAGTGGTCTACACATCTCTTTTTCTTCGTCTTGGAATTTTCCTTTGAACTTCCCCCTTTAAGTGGCAGATGGAGGTTTAGGGTTTTACTGACCGGGAGTGATGGAGAGGGGAGATATAGACAGAGAGACGTGGAGAAAGATGGATGGGGAGATACAGAGAGAGAGGGACCAACGAGGGAGATACAGAGAGAGAGACATCGAGAGAGATCAAGAGGGAGAGATAGAAGCGACAGAGAAGGGTTTCAAATTTCTTTTAATGGTTGGGGACTAACGTGATCGGTCTTTCTTCCTCCCTCTTTCCTTCTTAACGTGATTTTGAGTTTTGGATGGATTGGGTGTTTTGTTTGGGAAATCTTACAAGTGAAGGGTATTTAGGTAAAATTCTATTTGCCTTTTCATATATTTGTAAGGGTTTTGCTAGTTACCACCCTAAGGGTGTTCCAAAAATTTTGAATAAAGAAGTACTTTCCCATTTCCCATCACCTCTGCGCCAGTACTTTCCCATTGTTGTTTGTGCCCCTTTTTTTGAAAGGACAATCAGACACTTTTACCCAAGCCTTTATGCATAACCATAGCAACACAGTACTGTAGAATAGTTTTTTTTTTTCACGGCATACTGTAGAATAGCTATGCCATGCAACTATATTTCTCTCCAAACACTCATTAAATTTATTTTTTTAAGAAAAAGAAAAATGCTAACATTTGCCCAGTAGATTATGTTAAGGTTGAAAAAGTGTGTTAAAATATGTGAAAAAAAGGTATAATAGTAGGCGTAGATGTATTGAAAAGTGTAAGAGGTGGCATTGAAGCGCGTGTTTTTTTCCCCCTTCTTATTGTGTGCCCAGTGGTCACACGATAGCAAGACCCAAAAAAAAATTTCAGCCCCAAGGAATTGGCATAGTGATCTTGGCTTGTAACTCAGAAAAATGATGCTTGAGTATTTTATTTTTTGGTCAGAAAATTACACATCTTTTCTTAGAGGTTAGACAGTTAAAGCGTTTTTCCCATGTGCTAAAAATGGAAATTTCATAAAATCACCTAGTTAATTTCTTATAACTAGGTGTGTGGGATAGACTAGCCAAAGGAAGACATCAACTAAGGGTGAGTTTTCGAATGGATTTTATCTAGATTTTATCCATTCGTGCAGAGAGTTGATAAAATCTTAGACTTTTGAATGCAAAAATCTAAGATTTTATCAACTCTCCTCACGAATGGATAAAATCAAATGCTTGATTTTATCAGATTTTGATAAAATCCATTCGGAAACTCACCCTAAACTTGTCGAGATATTCAGATCGTGCACTATAACCCTGTAAGACACTCCCGCTCTACAGGAACCTAGGATCCACTAATGTTGGGGTAACATATAAAATCTTGACGACTAAAGCATTATAAACATCTAAGTAATCCAGCCGGAGAAAAAAAACACCAAGTAATCCAACGCGTTGGAATCTTTATAACTAAAGCATTATAAACATCCAAGTAATCCAACAGGTTGGAATCAATATCGATTTCCAGGATTGGAGAACAAAAGCGGTGAAGTGCTAAACCTTGCTTTTTGATTGTCTTCTTTCGTGTTTATGTACAATTGACTCATTTGCGCATGAAATTGAATTTCTATCCATTCGCTTAACGTATGTTTACCCTGTCATGTTTTTAGTAGTTACCAACTTTGAAAAGAAAAGATTGGCCTCCCAAATCTATAAATAGTTTATTTGAAAATAAATTTTTGACAAAAAAATGTTTTTATAGACTATTTTTCGGCACCACAAAAGCGAGACTTAGAATTTGTGGACAGTAAAATATTTATGTAATGCTCAACTAAAAGGAAAGAAAAAATAAAACCAGAACCATAAACGTTGAATAGAATAATGGTTCTAGAACAAATGGATAATCTTTTGCTTATGGAGTTATCTCTTTATTTTTAATTTTTACCATGGTACTTGATTTTACTATATTTTATGTTTTGTATTTAATTTTTACCATGAATCATGGTGGAAGATATCAAGATTTTTAATACACACACTTTCACTGCTCTGCAGTAATGCTAGAGGCACACAAGTTAAACCACACACCAAACCACACAACACACGTGTCGCACTAAGACGTATGCCACGTGTCCGCGGTCCCCTCCACCACTAATCTGCCTAAAATAAAAAAGAAAAAAATGGAAATCTTCTTTTTCTCTCTCTTCCCCTCATTTTTCTCCCCCCAAACTCAATCCCCCCTCCATATCCACTGCCAGCAGTAGCAAAAGAGTTCGCCGACACCCCACCGCCAGCGCCCAATGCCGGATCGTCATCGCCGTCGACTTATCTGACGAGTCCGCGATCGTCGTCAAGTGGTCTGTCACCATAATCCTCCTACTCGTTCGTCCCACCTCCGTCCTCTACGGTGCCGACTGCGGCGTCGTTGACGTCTCCATTGACGACCAAGAGTTCCAGCAAAAGCTTGAAAATGAGTTCAATACTTTCACCGTTATTTAAATTGATGGGTGGCATAGGGGTGGTAGGTTCAGGTACTCTTGGGTGGTTATGGTGGAGGACATATGGTGGTGGTTGTGGCCGGAATAGGCGGACTGGCGGAGGGGAGCAGATTGGGTTCGGGTTTGATTTTTGGGGAGAGAGGATGAAGACAAGGGAAGAGAGAGAGAGAGAGAGAGTTTCAATTTACTTTAGGCAGATTAGTGGTGGAGGGGACCACGGACACGTGGCATACGTCTTAGTGCGACACGTGTGTTGTGTGGTTGGGTGTGTGGTTTAACTTGTGTGCCTCTAGCATTACTGCAATCTCTTCCAGATGCAAACCCACCCTTTCTGTCTCACCTCACAGATCTCTCTCTCTCTCTCTCTCCCCCCTCTCACCTCCAGCCGACCCACACGCCGTCCACCACGCCATCCAGATCTGTGACCACCACCACGCCATCCAGATATGCGACGACCACCACGCCGACGACCACCGTGCAGATCTTTGACGACCACCACGCCGACTACCACCGTCCAGATTTGTACTCTCTCTCTCTCTCTCGTCTCTCTTGTTAGATTTGTAGTCCTGTAGGTTTTTTTTGGATCTGAAAGTTTGAGGTTTTGTCTGTGAATTGTTGATCTTGTAACCCGACCAACCCGAACCGAACCCAACCGAAACCTGACGTACCCGAACAGATCGGTTTCTAGGTAGGTTTGGTTTGGTTTCGGGTGCAGTTTTCTCAGAACCCGTTGGAAATCGACCTGACCCGAACCCGACCATAACCCGACCGACCCGTGCCCACCCCTCACTAAGATGACAGCCCCACACCAAGCAAACATAGACCAACACCTTAATACAAACACTAGTGATAGGCTTGCCCGCCGATACGGCACTTGCTAAGAAGAACGAAAAAATGAACAGCATTGTTGGAAATAGAATCCGTTGAAGTAAAAGCGGCGTATAACATCGTAACTGAAGGTGTATAAATTGTTATGAATTCTTTCAAATTCTCCCATCAGGATCTTCTCAATTCAGATGATAATTAGGATTCTTTATCTCCTTCATTCTTGTTTAGGCCACACTCGTATACATTTATAAATTCCATTCATTAGATTTTTTTTGGTCAAATGCTGTTGCTTAAGGACGCAATAACAGAACATATACTATGTTAGAGAAATATACAAGACTCTCTAGGATTAAGCATAAATTTCATAGTGTCAACAGGCACCATAAATACTCACCTAGAATTTTTTTTATTTTATTTTTATTTTTATTAGTCCTTGAAATATTACAAAGACTAAAGGGGCAAAGAAAGATGGCCTCGTATCCTAAGTCAAGCTAAGAACAGTCCTATGCTCATTGCAGACCCAAGGTAGAGTGGTGACTGCTCACATGCCACAAGGTAGCAAATAAGCAGTTGTAATTTTAAGTTTTTGGTGGAATTTGCTCATGGGAGTCCATTGAGTTCAATGAAAACTGTATGAAGGTAAAATTGGGGATGGGTGTGGGGAGATTGGGTCCTTTTGTCTATCAATAGAGGCCAACGCGACCTTTTTGTTTTCAATTTGAAGTTTTTTATTTTAGGGAATGACAAATTTTTCTCCAGATCCATTATTTTTATGAACTATTTGTTTCAATGGAGGTTGGTTAAGAGTAATTAAAAAATGTGGGAATCTTTTTCAATTAATTAAAAAATGTGGGAATCTTTTTCAATCACTTCGTTTGCCAATTTTTGAAGTCGTTACAGCGCTTAAGTCTTGAATATATATGAGAGAACAAAGTAAGACTATATATATGCTTTACTTCGCTATGAATTTTAACTAATAAAATGAAAAACCGTAATGGCTTACAAATTTCACAAATTCATGGGCTTTCTATATTTATACAAGCAGATAATTTGAATATTTTCCCTAAGACCTTGGGCTGATCTTGCATATGCTCCAATATTTTTTCTATTTTCTTTTGAGCATTTTCGTCCACTCTTTCTCGGCATATAATTTTATTTGCACATTGGAACATTTTCCTCTTTTTATTCCACTATATATATAAATTTCTAGACTTGATAACAATTCATACCATACAAACTTAGATTCGAAACAGGTAAATGTTAAACATGATACGGCATAACATTTGGCAATCCATTACAATTATAGACAACCCAACTATAAAGAGTAAATATGAAAGTGATATTATTCATTTTTTCAATATCCAACCACATTTAAATTATGTTAATCGTCAAGCCATGGGCCTTTTGCTACAAGGATAAGGTGCAAAATATTAAGCTAGCAGTTTATATGGTTACAATTTTCTTCTTCTTGATCTTATCAAATGACCTGAGGGGGATTTTTAAGAAGACAAGATATACAAATTACGATTGCCTTGTTTGCTTGTCAGTTTTAAGATAAAAAGTGCAGTGCCTATTTTCTTTAGTAAATTAAGAAGACAATAATTACAGATCACAATTGTCTTTTTTAGTTCTCAGTTTTGAGATAAAAGTGCAATGCCTAATTGTTTTAGTAAATTGAGGTTAATAAATTATGAAAGGCACCAAGAGATTTAGAAAGAACCAAAATAATGAGAGCATAGTTGTCAAATCGTGAATTGAATTGAGAATCAAAATGGCCCAGTTGCGAATCGTGAATCGCTCCGATTCGGTCATTTTTTAAAAAATGCATAAAAAAGGTAGATTTCAAGTTGGAATCAATAAAATTAATGTTTAAGAAGATAAATAGATGATCAAGTGGTCTAAATAGGCAAGACACTTGCTTTTATAGCAAGGGATGTGGTCGTGGTCTTCCCGGCAGGTGCAAAACCCTAACTTTTTCCAGTACAATCTTTTAAAAAGTGCTATGGAAGCTTCTGAAAAGAGAGTCGACCCTTTATATGCCAGAAAAATTAAAGAAAACCCCGCAATTTATCAATTATTTCATTTTGGCCCACATGCAAGACATTGGTTTAAAATTGAACTGAATCATACGATTCGATTCACGATTCACGATTCACCGATTTGATTCACGATTCACCGATTCAGTGTACGATTCTATTACACCTGCGATTCTTAGTATCGGTTCGTATCGAAAACACCCTGAATCGAACCAAATCGTACGATTCGAATCGCGAATCGCACGATTTCGATAACTATGAATGAGAGTCCTACTGTATTACTCAGTCCCAGAATTATTGTCCCCATTTTACTATTTGGAACTCTTAAAAAAATAGCTATATTTTTTAATATAATTTTTCGTATTAAATATGAATCTTACTTTTGTAGAAGGTCGTTCGAGCTTTTCCTGATAGTATTGCATGGGTCGTTACTTCAGCTTGATAAACTTGAAATTATTAGACAGATGGCAAATAAAAAGTACTACTCCCTCCTTACCAAAATGGATATCCCAAAATACTATTCACACCTCTCGAAAAATCATCTATATTTTTTAAGCTATAATAAATTATATATGCAATAAGGATCTTGTTTGATAGATTTTGATTAGTTTTATTAAACAAAATCTTTAAAATAGAAAAAAGTATTATAGATTGCAATACGTAGATGATTTTTTGAGGAGGGTGAATAGGTTTTAGACATCTATTTTGGGACGGAGGGAGTATATACTGTACAATTTTTGAGAAATGTAATAATGAAATGTGGTCAATTATTTTGGATAGGAGAAAGCAAATCATAATCATAAGGAAAATGTTTGGTCAGGTGTTTTCCTTCATAAACGTCCAGCTTTTTAACAGGTATGCCGCTCCTGAGACCTCTCAACTGCAACTACAAAAACATAATCAGTTACAAGATGCAAATCTGAAAATGTGTATAGCATCTGAAACCCAACTTCCTATGTTTTGCAGTTTATTGCTTCGTCACGAGTGCTGCTCATTCAGGAATGGAGAATATGTAAAGGCTGGTTTGCACGAACTAGAACAGTGGTGTGTTAATGCAACAGATCAGGTAACAGGGTTATCCAAGTGTGAGTATTGCTATATTAAGCCCCAGAAAGAAAGATGGCCTCCCCCGCCAACTTTTACTTTTGTTCTCCACTATTGAAATTGTTGCAGATATCCTTTCTAGGCTAACCTTGTATACTGTACTGAATTTACATCTTACTGAGCTTTCAAATATTTGCAACTTTTTGTTTACAGGATTTTTATTTCAGTTGTAGTGTTTTCAAAATTGTTTGGAGACATTCTAAGCTTTAATTTTTTCCCTCGAGTTTCTGCTGAAATAAATTCCCATTTTGTGTTTCATGTCGATGAAATGGGCACTGCAGAGAGGAATCCGAAAATTTAAAGCAAAGCATGATGAGCAGTTTGAAGGATGAAGACTTGGTTATTCCTTATGAAAGCTTAGCTCTCACATCAGATGGTAATGATTTGCTCTGGTTTTTCTTAAAGCATTGCTTTTTGTTCATGAATCTGTTATCTTGGCCTCGCCTCTAGATTGATTCTTTACGTATTACTTTAGTGCTTTTATGATGAGGCTTTCTGCGATATTTATCAGTGCAGATCCTGTTGAAACCAAGCAGCTTTTGGACAAGCTTGCTGTTATAAAGCTCAATGGTGCTTTGGGGACAAAAATGGGTTTTAGTGGACCCAGGTATATACATATACCAAGCTTCCCAGGTATATACATATACAAAAAAGGGTTTTAGTGTACCCTGGAAATGTTGATTGTTTAAGCAAAAAGAACGGAGCCTCTGTTGTATTACTGATGTTTTCTAGGCATCAAATGCCCATATTTTCATTGTTTTACTTCTATTTGTCAATTGCAGGTCTGCCATTGTAGTTTGCAATGGCGTCACATATCTGGACTTGATTATTAATCAAATTGAGGTTGGCTTTTGATCTTTCTTATTGCATACTGTTTTTCAAACATGCATTGGCTTGTAAAAACCATTGGTTATTTGCAGTCTTATTAATTCTAAGCATGGATGCAATGTTCCCTTGATTTTGATGAACACAATCAGGACACATGATGGCACCATGAAGGTGACTGATTTTCCCATCAGCATTTTGAGTTCTTGACCTGAGATATTTGTAGAACCTAATTGTTGTAACAATTAAATGAAGGCAGTGGAGAAATTTTCCCACAAAAATGTTGACATTTGTCCACTCTGCCAGGTTTGTAATTTAACGCTTAACAGAAGTTTTTGTTTGTTTCCGTGTTTGTATTTCACTGTTTCTAGATTTTGAACTGAAACTTTACTTAAACAACCTATTTTGCTTTATATAGAGCCGAAGTCACCAAGTAAGAAGAGGAAAGGACAGCGAGGATGAATTGTATGTCGCTCTTTGCATTTTGATATGTTTTCTCTATTCCTGAGCATAGCACTTAATTTCGTGGTGAACTTGAGAGGGACTTGGTGAGAAGTAATTGAATTGTAATGAAATTTGATGTTGTCTTTCCCTATGGTTTGCAAGTGCTGCAATGAACTTACCTTTGAAAGATCATTGTGTTCCTCCTAAAACCATTTTGAGAGGATGGACTAAATGTAGTGGCTTAGTAGCAATCGTACCATTCTTGAATGATTTACTTTCTTTTGCTCCTATCTTTTTTCTCACTTTGATCCTATTGCTTGAGATCCCATGAGAGTGCTCCCATTCCCTTCTCCTTTTCTGACCAGTTGCCTCTTTTCTATTTATTTTGGAATATAGATAAATTGTCTTACTAAATTAAATCACCTTTGGGTTAGTTTTGGATGACTAATCTCTTCTTGTATGATTCCACTTGGCATCATAGATTTGCACTATCTCATTTGCTCTCCTTATTTACTTTCATGTGCATATATGAAGGGATCTTTTTGATCACCATGAGCTGTTCCTTTCATTGAAGAGCAGTGGTACACTAGAGTAATTATTATTGCAGGTAAACATTTTGTGCTGTTTGTGTATCAATCTTGCCATTTCACTTCTTACTACTCTCAATGGGAATGAACAAGACTTCAAAGTATGATTGTTCATTTTTTTTAATGGGATTCACATGTAACAAATTTTCTTCGACTTGTTTTTCAGGGTAAGGAGTATATCCTTGTGGTGAAGTATGATAACCTGGGAGCACTAATTGACTCAAGTATCCTCGTCGACTTTTATGGGAGTATTGTTACTGTTGCTGAGAGAATGTTGTTTTTAAAAGAATATCTAAGGTGATGACTGATGAGTGAATCATCTTTGTTATTGTGCTCCTTAATTGGATGTTTCAGAAATTTTAAATCGGCGAAGTACAATAGACTTGTTGCTACTAATTTGCCTCTGACTGCAAAATTGTTTTCAGTTGATAATTCTCGACTTTACGGACAATACATTTTAATGTAAATAGATTTTTGCTTGATTAGAGATGAATGATGATCAAACAACTAGAAAAAGAACATTGATTCCTCCCCGCTCATTAGAGGAAACATTTGGAAAGGCTGCCATCTGGACAGAGACTATTTGGAATTTTCTGAAAGCACATAATGGCCTTCACACCTATCATGGAAAAAAAAGAAAAAGGATCCATTATGGCTTGAATCAAACAGTTAGAAAGGCTGTCATTTGGGCAAACTACAGTTCTAATTTGAAGTTTGCTCATCTTACATTTCTAGTTTATTTGCATTTTGGCCTGAATATACACATGCTGACAGATCAAATTCCTTCTAAACATTGGCCAGATTTATAAACTGGGATATGTAGTTCTCTTTATTGATAGTAAGGACAATGGGGTTAAAGGGTGGTCAAGTAGTCTCTGACACTTGGTGACTTAATTTTTCTTTGATCCTTGGCTGATGTTGTTCTTGTCATTGTATGAATGCAGCTCTCAGAAATTGTACAGATGCCTGGCAAACATGTAAGACAGGATTCAGTTGCTCCCAACCACTATTGCTTCTTTACATTATCGGCAATTCGGCATTTTAAAGTTGTGTTTTATGTGAGAAATGTTTCCCCCCAAGGTTATCAATCATTTTGTATCTCGTCTAACTGAGTGTCCTCCTCTGTGTTGGTCCTCGGTAAATAAATTCAAGTCTCTGGAGAAGTCAAAACTTGTTGACACGGGTAACCTGTAAGTGAAATGTATTTTCATGTTTAACTGCTCCTTCACATCAAACATACTTGACATGTATCTCAAATGCTATTTTTTACAGGTGGATGAATCTGAAGGTTGTGAAAAGGCTTGTTGAAACTAATGGACAGAATGTTGAAAATTATCCACTTTCCAAGGTACAAGGCTCTTTCTTTTGTTGAGGCGACATGATAAAGCTCAATGAGATTGAATGGTGACAAAATTGTTTTGCCAGAAAGAGAAGTTTTTTCAGCAATACTTCATGTTGATGCCATAAAATCTTCTTTGGATACTCCATTTTCAAATAATGATTCCGATTCTCCTACATATTACATACAGTCCTTCGATTGTGCCATTGGTGTTAATGTTCCACATTCTCGCTTCCAACCAATGATGTCAACATCAGATTTATTTATTTTCCAGGTTAGTCTCGGGCAGGAGTCTTGTCTTTGTTATATTATTGTGCTCTTGGTATCTAGTTCAAGGCTTTTTACACTTAATTACTGCAATTGCTTTGTAATGCAGTCAGATCTGTATAGTATGCTGAAGGCTTTTTGATCCGAAACAGTGCTAGAACAAATTCTTTGGATTTCAGTCTAGTTTTTTCTGCAAATCACCCAGTGCAAAAGGGGCTGTAGGAGTGAAGAGGTTAGTATAATACCGTTACAACATAGATGCCATAGGAAAAGAAAAAAGCAAATGAAGTCTAGAAAACATATTTGGTCACTTACATTATATGTGACTACCAGACAAATCTGAGCCGTCCATTGTTGAGCATGGACGGTCCAGATTGGGACAACATGATGGACAGCCCCATCCCCCAATTCGACTAAAAAACTAGAAATGTTTCTACAAACCATGCCAAATATTTCCGACAAAATTTCCGTTTTTTTGTGCATGAAAATGGGGTAAAAACTAATACTCCTAAAGCACGTTGAAAAGTGAACCAAACGTTGTGCTATCAAGACTCATAGTATTTTTTTTCTTTTTTCCCCCCCCCCAAATAGAGAAGAAGTAATTGGTTAGTAGGGTTAGAAGAGTTGAACTTTAAAGACTAGATGAACTTGGAGCAAGCAATCAACCACTTGAGCTGCCTTGCAATTTTTTTATTCATATTAGTATTTTCAAGTACACAAAAGATAATTTTGGTCTTTTTGGTCTATGGTTATAAAATCATTTAGAACTAATATTTCACAATGATATGATGCCATTTGTAAGCGAAAACGTGAATATGAAAGTATCTCTTGAAACATATTGAGTACGGGAATTGAGATTGGAAGCAGAAAGTTTAGTAATAAATTTTTTTGTGAAACATACTAAACAAAAACGATAGAAACACAAGTATCCGGACACAAGACCAAACACAACTCCTCCCATACAAATAGGTTCCAATTCTTTACACATTGATTACACATTTACACGGGATTCACGTCTATGTACGGAGTTGTGTTCGATGTTGTGTCCGAACGATTATGTCCCTATAATCTCTAGAGTCCTCGTAGCTGCGCGGACTAGATGAACTTGGAGCAAGCAATCAACCACTTGAGCTTCCTTTCAATTTTCGATTCATATTGGTATTTTCAAGTACACAAAAGATAATTCTGGTCTTTTTGGTCTAATGATTATAAAATCACTTAAAACTAATATTTCACAATCATATGATGCCGTTTGTAAGTGAAAACGAGAATAGGAAAGTATCTCTCGAAACATCTTGAGTACGGGAATTGAGAGTAGGAGTTGAAAGTTCAGTAATAAATTTTTTTGTGAAACATACTAAACATAAACAAAAACGATAAAAACACAAGCATCCGGACACAACACTGATCACAACTCCTCACATACAAGTAGGTTCCAATTCTATACATATTTATTACACGGGATCCAAGTCTATACAAGGAGTCGTGTTCGGCATTGTGTCCCAATGATTATGTCCCCATAATCTCTAGAGTCCTTTCGAAAAAATTGTGGTCCAAGAGTGTAGTAGATCCGACCCGGATCGTACCCGAACCCCCAAACCCACTGGCTAGTGTGGATAAGAAAGAAAGAAAACGCCATATCCTCTACTACTGCTGCTGCTCGTCTTCTTGGTTACACTGAAAAATGACTACTGTTTCACTGCTCTCCATATGATCATCCTCTATCTTCGCCCCTTCTCGCATAGCAATCCTCCCCACCACCAAATTCCAAACAAAACCCACAAATTTGTTCCCAATTCGAATGTCAATGGAGGCCGGAATCGGCGTAATGGGTACCAAACTAGGCATGATGACTGTCTTCGAGCCAAACGGCGTCGTCGTTCCCGTCACCGTAGTGGGTTTTCGCGAGGGGAACATTGTGACCCAGGTCAAGACCGAGGCCACTGACGGGTACAATGCGGTTCAAGTCGGGGACAGGAGGGTTAGGGATAGAAAGTCGACTAAGCCTGAAATGGGTCACTTGAAGAAGTCCGGTGTGATACCGTTGCGCCATTTGCAGGTAGGGCTGACAAACGATTAGTTAAAAGCTCATTCAAATCGATTTGTTATTATGCGAACAAATAAAGCTTGAACATTTTTTAATCTCGTTAAGCTTTTTAAGCTTTAAAACCAAGCTCGAACAAGCTATTACTAAGCTCGTTTGGCTCATGATATATGCGGAATTGAAACTACTCGAGTCGAGTTTGGCTCGATTAAAGCTAGTTGGGGATCGCTTCTCTCATGAACAAGCTATACTTGAATTAAACTTGAAGCTCGTTAAGTTTTCAAATTAAGCTCAAACAACCAACTGCTAAGCTCGTTTGGCTCCTTTTATCACCCGTATTTGCAGGAGTTTTGATTGGTGGACGTTGATGGGTTTGAGCCCAACCAGAGGCTGGCTGTGGAGGAGTTGTTCAAGGAAGGGGATTTGGTTGATGTTTCTGGAACCACTATTGGGAAAGGGATGCAAGGTCGGCTTTTCCATCTCTTCTGTTTTTATGCTGTGTGTTTGTGTGTATCTACAGTAATGTGTTTTTATATGCTCCTAGTACATTGAATGTTTAGCTCCTAGCCCCTTATGCCTGCCATCTCCAGCCCTTTGCTCAACTTTTAGTTAGTTTGCATAGAAGATATAATAAAAACTTTTTTTGATAGGAAGCAGAAGCACTCCAATGAAAAAATTCAAATCTAATCATAAACTCGAGTAAAAACTTCATCAATGGCTAGAAATCTTTTAGTAGCCTTCACAAAATTTCGAGTAGAAAATGTATTTCCCTTGGTTTGATTAACAAATCACTGAAGTCACTGATTGGAGTTTGACGAGGAGAACTGTTTTTTTTTTTGGTGGCAGGCTTTCAGTGTTAGTCAAGACTTGTGTAAGGGCTGGAGTTGCCCATAGTTGATTTGTCATGAGTTACGTAGTGAAAATACTACTGGTTAATACCCAAAATTGATACTCACTGGCTCTGTTTTGGGTGCCTAGGCCTTGTTCTCTTTCCTTTTTTTCCCATTTTCAAAAGTTCTTTTAAAAAAGATTTCTTCTTTTAAAAAAGAATCTCCCTACTCATTACCTCATTATTTCATCTCTCTCTAATCATTATCTCATTATTCTCATTTTCAAAAACCCAACCAAACACTCTAAAAAATTCTTCTCAAAATTTTCTTTTAAAAAACCCATCCAAACACAGCCTTAAGCTTTTAGATTGTGTTGTGTAATGTCTCCGACAGTCATAACATTTGTATAGATAAAGATGTGTAGTGTAATGTAACTCTTCCTGCATTTAAACCTAGCCTGTGGTTGAGGGGCTCCTTAAAGGGCACTTGGTTGCTGTTTCCGGGACAGGGAGCTCCATTGGCGAGGGGCCAAAGACCAGTCCTCTTCCTTTTCTATGCTTGTGTTTTTGTTACGAATTAGGATATGTTGTCGTTGGACATGGTTATTTTCATCTCTCTGCTTTTGGAACAAGCATTTTACGAGGGGCCACTTGCCATGGACTAGGGTGGTGTAAGTTGCGGGTGCATTTGTGTGTCCAATTGTAGGATTTTCTAATTCCCATATGTCAAAACTAATTACATGGGTGTGTGGGAATGTCCTGCTGCACATCCATTTAGAAAAGTCCATGGAACATAGGCAAGGGTTCCGAGGTCGAATCCTCCTCCTTTGACTGTTCCTATGCTTGTAAGTTTCCATCACTCCTCCCAAGAGTCATGGGAGGGGAACTTGGTTGATGTTTCTGGAACCACCATTGGAAAGGGGTTCCAAGGTCCTCCTTTTCTTTATTTCTACCTGCTTTACATATGGGTATGTGACTATTTGTGTATAAGTTGATGTAAGGCTGAGTTTTCACTATGGTATTTTCAATATTTTCGGTATTCTTGGACTACAAGTTGTCAAATCATTTGATGTAAGCGGAGAGAGTGATTTGTTGATTTGACAACTTGTATTCCAAGAATACCAAAAATACCTTAGTGGAAACTTAATGCTTAGTAGTTAAATGATGAGCTAAGTAGTGAAATTTTGCAATGGTTAATGCCCACTTCATAGCATCTGGCTCCATGTTGATGCCTTCACCTTCTAGATTTTCTGACTAGATTATTGTTATATGGCAAGGCATAGATTTGGACTGTCCCTAGGTTACGAGTTGTTGAGCCCAAATACAAGGGTCTACTATTGAAATGTGGTCATTGAAATTTGTAGGGGATTTTTAGACCCTATACCTGCAAAGAAAGTGCAGTAAAAATAAACAAGAAGAAGAAGTATAAAATACACAATATTTTTCATGGTTTGTCCTCAATCTCTACTCCACGGGAGAGAATTTTCACTATCACCAAGGAGACCCGAACTTTGGAATAGGTCCAACAAGCTGGCATCTAGGCCCCTCAAATTTGGGGCCCCCAATTAGCCATAACCTTAAACTATTTAATTAAATATATAATGCATCAAGAAAAACAATTAATTGCCTACTGGCCCAATGGTAAGCCTAAGCCCAAACCACTTACAACCAAGAGGTGCATGGTTCAAATCTTACCTAGCTGTAAGGCTTTTACGGTATTACAATTGAGGCTTAGATTTCATTAAAGTGACCAAATTTTGGTGCAATGTTTTTTTTTAATTATTTTTTTTATCGTTAAAAAAATTCATTTTGGGTATTACTCTTGATTACAATAATTTCAATAAATTCAAAAAATTAGATCATATTTGAGAAAATAATACCAAATGGATGAACCAAAGCCCTCCAAAATACAGATAAAACAGAGCCCAACAAAATCAACGCCAAGCTTCACATGTAGACTCTGCCAAAATATATGCTTCAGTGAAGAGGAATGATGGCTTCCCTTTTTCTTATACTAATCCTTTGTAGAACACCAGCAGCCACAGGAGCACTTTACACGTTTTTTTTTTCTTTTCCCTTGGCCCACCAGATTGCACACGTGCACAAATCCTTCTCTCTCTCGGCATATCTTTTTCTTCTTTTCAATTTCGGATGTGTAGTTCCCCCAGATGGACAAATCTCACCTTTTGGCTTTCAAGAGAACCATGGGGCTTGCTCGGTTTGGATCTCAAGATCCGGTTTTAAAATTATTTTCAATCATTATTTTGGGATGGAGGAAGTTACATTTGGGCCAAAACAAATTGGGCCTAATTTTTTCATCAAATCTAAGAGCATATCCAACCCATGGCTGTTAAAATAATAAAAAAAGACCATTGCTTGATGTTATAATAAAGTTACATTTTTTGCCTCGGTTTTAGAGAATCATGTGACCAATTCACATCTGAAGTTCATTTTTCAATTCTCGAGATGACACTAATGATATATGCATAAGAATATTAGTGGACAAATAGACAATAATCAATGGCTCTTAGCAAAGAGAAATGATAATGCCAATTTTTATTTTTATTTTTTGAAAATGTCAAAATTAATTTCAATGCATAGTCTTGTACCGTACACATGGTACAAGTTTTCTATGCATAATTTTTTTTGGAATTAACAAAAACAAGTTCGACATTAATATTTCCCTTGATGAATTTGAAGGAACATAAATTCAATATGTGTGTGCATCGTGCTTTTGTTAGGGGATATCGGTAAATACTCCATCCATTTATCCAGTTTTTGGTTTAAAATAAAAATAAAAAAACTAGATAAACCGATGGAGGATTTACTGATATTCGATTGAACTAATTTTTTTACAGAGTATAATGAAATATTGTTTTGAAGAAAATGAACATCTCCGATTATCAGTGTGAAACCCCGAATAGTCCCATATCAACCGATTTGTACATTTTATGTACAAAATTTTATATACCCCTAGCATTGTCCTATATACCGATGGAGGATTTACTGATATTCGATTGAGCTAATTTTTTTACGGAGTATAATGAAATATTGTTTTGAAGAAAATGAACAGCTCCGATTATCAGTGTGAAACCCCGAATAGTCCCATATCAACCGATTTGTACATTTTATGTACAAAATTTTATATACCCCTAGCATTGTCCTATATTCCCCATCGCAACAATGTTGTGAAAATTGCGGAAAAATAACATTCCACTTATTTGAAAAAAGAAAATCGCGCGAGAGGTTGATTTTGCATCGTCAAAGAAAGAAAATTGCAGGAGAGAGCTGGACATCGGGCGAGGATGCATTCATTGTATTCAAACGAAGAACAAGAACAATGTAAAACCAACTCAGAGTAGAAACATAATACTGTACATTTCATTCCATAAACGTCATATGATATCAGAATAAAAACATAATAAACCTAGCTATACCCATAACTCTAACCATATACTCCATAAACATGTCACAACATCAGTAAATCCACGTAATGTAAGCTATAAACTGGGCTATCCACTCTATGTAAGCATATATACTGGGCGATCAACCATCGAGATGCTCATTCTTCATATACGTACCTGTAGGAAGTAGGAACAACAAAAAGAACAAATACAATGAACAAATACAAAGACTGAAGTCAATGATAATTTCTGTTAGAGCCACGATAATTTTGTGTAAGTGTTACTCTAATTACAGTTTCACCCTCCCAACTTAAGTCGATGTTTCAATTAGGCATGGCAATGGGTTGGGGACGAATTTGACCATTCCTGCCTCCGATCCCCGATCCCCATAACTCCCTGTCCCGCCTCGATCCCCGAACAGGGAATTACATCAGATGTGGTCACAAGATTCTCTAAAACCGAGGCAAAAAATGTAACTCCGTTTTAACATCAAGCAATGGTCTTTTTAAAATTATTTTAACAGCCATGGGTGGGATATGCTCTTAGATTTGATGAAAAAATTAGGCCCAGTTTGTTTTGGCCCAAATGTAACCTCCTCCATCCCGAAATGGATGTCCAAAATTACTATTCATACCTCTCAAATTTTTTAAGCTATAAATTATATATGCAATATGGATCTTGTTTGATAGATCATTATTAAATAATTTTTTTTAAATCGTAAAAAATATTATAAAAACAAAATATAGGTGATTTTTTTAGAGGTGTGACTAGTGGTTTTGAACATGCATTTTGGTCAAAGGGAGTATTTTTTTTTTTTGTTGGGTTTTGAGGAGAATATTCTACACTTTTTGGGGCACATTTTCACCTTGTTCGGTTTGGGTTTGGGATTTGGGTTTCGGGTAGAGAGAGAAATGAAATTAATAATTGTAATTAGGGGGATTGATTAAAGAGAGAAAAGAGTAATAATTAACAATATGAATAATGATTGAAAATAATTTTAAAACCGGATTTGAGATCCAAACCGAACGAGCCCCATGGTTCTCTTGAAAGCCAAGAGGTGTGATTTGTCCATCTGGGGAACTACACATCAGAAATTGAAAAGAAGAAGAAAAAAGAGATGCCGAGAGAGAGAAGGGTTTGTGCACGTGTGCAATCTGGTGGGCCAAGGGAAAAGAAAAAAAACGTGTAAAGTGCTCTTGTGGATGCTGGTGTTCTACATGGGATTAGAATAAGAAAAAGGGAAGCCATCATTCATCTTCACTGAAGCATATATTTTGGCAGAGTCTGTGTGAAGCCAGGGCAGGCTAGGTAGGCCCGGGTTTGGGGCCCACCAAAAATAGCCTATTTTTAGGGCCCCAATTAGATATATATATATATATATATATATATATATATATATATAGGTATTTATAATAAGTAATAAATATATAATGTTGCGTCACAAGAAATAGAGAAGCATTTGGTATAGTGGAAAGGTTTGTGTGTTTCTTAGTAAATGTCAGGGTTCAATTCCGATGGGCCCTTCTTTTCCTTTTCTACCTTCTCTTCCCTTTTCTTTTTTTCTTACCATAGTCAGTTTCTACCTTATCTTCCTTTTTTTCTTTTTTCCCTTTCCACTACATCCTTATCATTTGTTGAGTTTTAAAAAAAAAAAAATGCCGGTGTAATTAGGTAAAAAATAAATAAAACACTTCGGGCGTATTCATAAAATGTTTGCATTGCCCATTTCAATTGATTTTCTAATTATTGCAATAAGAATAGACAATTATGACCGAAAACTATTTTTTATTAACGTGAAGACACGAATTAAAAAAAAGACAAAATATGGAACACGGTATTTATCATTTGAAATAAATATTGGTTTTTTAATTTTTTTCTCTATAAAAACATAGGGCCCTGGTTTACATTATCATCTGGGGCCACGAAAATCTCAGGGCCGGGCCTGTGTGAAGCTTGGCTTTGATGTTGTTGAGCTCTTTTTTATCTGTATTTTGGAGGGCTTTGGTTCAACCATTTGGTATTATTTTCTCAAATATGATCTAATTTTTGAATTTATTGAAATTATTGTAATCAAGAGTAATACCCAAAATGAATTTTTCTTAACGATAAAAAAAAAAACCATTGCAACAAAATTTGGTCACTTTAATGAAATCTAAGCTTCAATTGTAATACTGTAAAAGCCTTACATCTAGGTAAGATTTGAACCATGCACCTCTTGGTTGTTAGTGGTTTGGGCTTAGGCTTACCATTGGGCCAGTAGGCAATTAATTGTTTTTCTTGATGCATTATATATTTAATTACGTAGTTTAAGTTTATGGTTAATTTGGGCCCCCAAATTTGAGGGGCCTAGATGCCGGCTTGCTGGACCTATTCCCAAGTCCGGGTCTCCTTGGTGATAGTGAAAATTCTCTCTCCCGTGGAGTAGAGATTGAGGGCGAACCATGTAAAATATTGTGTATATTTTATACTTCTTGTTTATTTTTACTGCTCTTTCGTTGCAGGTATATAGTCTAAAAATCCCCTACAAATTTCAATGACCACATTTCAATAGTAGACCCTTGTATTTGAGTAGGATTAATGAAATAAACACTGGGAAAGCTTTTGCAGGCGTTTATCCTTGCGTTTTTGCAAATGCTAGCGCTACCGTTGTTAGGAATACTTACGCCAGAAATACTTTATGAGTTTCCGGTATTATTTTAACAATGATTGGAATTTTTTTTTTCCCGGCAAACTCTGATCTGGCACCACACCTTCACTGTAGTTTTTTCTCCCCGCCATAGCAAAATTTGACTTTTAGCGGGGTTTATTGGAAATGCGGGAAAGAAAATGGGGGAAATACCCTCTTTTGTTGTAGTGAGACGAAGTAAAAAGTAGCAATGTTGTAATATCCCAAATTTTTAAATAAAAAATTTGTGACATATTTTTAGAACTACTTATTAGTTTAATTTCTTTCGATTAGACAAATTATACTTTATAATCTAGGGTAAATTTCACTTACCTCCCCTGAGGTTTTTGACAATTACAGGGACTTCCCTTTAAGGTTTTTGAAATTCCACTGACCTCCCCTACTTTTGAAAATAAATGTCACATACCTCCCCTGCCGTTACTTTACGCTTAACGGTGTTAATTTTGGGTTGGGTTTAGCTAGATCCATATTCGACCCACCTATATCCAACCCTCCTATTATTGGTTCATATTCAACCCATAATCCAATCAACCCACACAAACCCAACCCTACCCACCCATTTACCACCTCTATTCGTGACCACAAGTTTGACAATAAGAAGTTGGCCTTTTTTTTAATGAAATGATACCCCCTTTTTTTTCCAGTTTGGCTTATTAGTTTTATTGGTATATAGCTTTTCCATTACCTTTGAAGTACTCCCTCCGTTCAATCCGTTCAAAAAACGATGTCCAAAAACATTATTCACTCCTCCAAAAAAAAAAAAAATTCTTTATTTGGTAATTTTATAATAATTTTTATTATTTAAAAACTTTGTTTAATAAAAATAAGTGAGATCTATCAAACAAGATCCATATTGAATATACAAATTATTATAAATAAAAGAATATAGATAATTTATGAGAGGTCGAATAGTATTTTTGGACATCCTTTTTGGGATGGAGGGAGTATAACATTTTACAAGTCTTATGTAACTCACTGCGATTGGGGTTACATAAATTGATTTTTTTTTATCACGTCCCTTTTTAATTTTGTTTATCTACCTTTTATCTGAATGACAATATTTTGATGAGTGTTGCGATTTGTAATCTGAATAAAATGGGCCACCATTATGATGGGCCTAGGTTGTTGCGCAACCCTCTGGCTAGTATTCCACTATATATGTTCAGAAATTTCTTTCACTGCAAACAAATTGTTCAGAAATTGGCTGAAAGCTAGGTCAATATTTGCTCTCTTCATCCAACTTCAATGTTCTCATGGATATTTAATAAAATTTTAGTCAACCTATTTTGTTCAATTGTAGTGTTTGCTCTGTTTGGTTTGTTCCAAAATTGTTTTATAGTGACATCACGCGCACTATGATATATTTTTCACAAAATGACTTGCTTTAACATGAGTAATTCCTTGGAAACTGTAAATCATTTTCAATTTGGGTGGTGTTAATGCCAAAACCGTTTTTGTTTGTGCCAAAATTGTAGTGCTTAAAAACATTGTACCATGTTATGCACTACAGTTTTGACACAAACAAAAATGATTTTGGCATCTGTTTAAAATTTTTTACTCTTATGCTTTGTATCGAACGGTGGAATTGAAAGAGTAAAAATAGTATTATTACTAAAGGCTCATTAATTAAATTCAAACTTAAGCAGTTCTTGTTATCATCTTCTAACTATTTCAATAATGTGGTTAAGATGAAAGAAAGAAAGAAAAACAAGACAAGTAATTTGTTCTTTTGTATAGGCCACTCACGTAGTTGATGCTGACAAAGCACAACTCTTTTCTACTCCCAATAGGACAAGTAATTAAATGAGGAATTTTTTCAAGAGAAAATAGGAGAACGTTTTAGAGAAATTAATGGCGCTGCGTAGAAGGCATATCAGGCTTTATTTTAAGGACCACTGAGAAACGATTTTGATTTTCACATGTTCTCTCTCTCTCTCTCTCTCTCTCTCTCTCTCTCTCTCTCTCTCTATTCGGGGAAAGCAAGGAAGAGGAGTGATGGGAGTTGTTAGTCACATCATCACATGGGTGGACAAGTCCTACTTGAGTGTAGGTTAGCAGGATTATACATACATGTATAGCTATGATATAGATGACAAAAAAATAAAATAAAATCAAAAACTAATAAGTTAGTCTAAGTAATAAATTACCCCCATAGATTATAGGGTAAATTTCACTGATCTCCCCTGAGGTTTCTGACAATTACAGGGACCTTCCCTAAGTAATTGTCAGTGGAATTGTCAGAAATCTCAGGGGAGGTCAGTGAAATTTACCCTATAATCTATGGGGGGTAGTTTATTACTTAGACTAACTTATTAGTTATTTATTTTATTTTTTTGTCATCTATATCATAGCTATACATGTATGTATAATCCTGCTAACCTACACTCAAGTAGGACTTGTCCACCCATGTGATGATGTGACTGACAACTCCCATCACTCCTCTTCCTTGCTTTCCCCGAAGAGAGAGAGAGAGAGAGAGAACATGTGAAAATCAAAATCTTTTCTCAGTGGTCCTTAAAATAAAGCCTGATATGCCTTCTACGCAGCGCCATTAATTTCTCTAAAACGTTCTCCTATTTTCTCTTGAAAAAATTCCTCATTTAATTACTTGTCCTATTGGGAGTAGAAAAGAGTTGTGCTTCGTCAGCATCAACTACGTGAGTGGCCTATACAGAAGAACAAATTACTTGTCTTGTTTTTCTTTCTTTCTTTTATCTTAATCACATTATTGAAATAGTTAGAAGATGATAACAAGAACTGCTTAAGTTTGAATATAATTAATGAGCCTTTTTGCTAATAATACTATTTTTACTCTTTCAATTCCACCGTTCGATACAAAGCATAAGAGTAAAAAATTTTAAACAGATGCCAAAATCATTTTTGTTTGTGTCAAAACTGTAGTGCATAAAAAGGCTTGCACATGGTACAATGTTTTTAAGCACTACAATTTTGGCACAAACAAAAACGGTTTTGGCATTAACACCACCCAAATTGAAAATGATTTACAGTTTCCAAGGAATTGCTCATGTTAAAGCAAGTCATTTTGTGAAAAATATATCATAGTGCGCGTGATGTCACTATAAAACAATTTTGGAACAAACCAAACAGAGCAAATACTACAATTGAACAAAATAGGCTGACTAAAATTTTATTAAATATCCATGAGAACATTGAAGTTGGATGAAGAGAGCAAATATTGACCTAGCTTTCGGCCAATTTCTGAACAATTTGTTTGCAGTGAAAGAAATTTCTGAACATATATAGTGGAATACTAGCCAGAGGGTTGCGCACCAACCTAGGCCCATCATAATGGTGGCCCATTTTATTTCAGATTAGAAATCGCAACACTCATCAAAATAGTCATTCAGATAAAAGGTAGATAAACAAAATGAAAGAGGGACGTGATAAAAAAAAAAATCAATTTATGTAACCCCAATCGCAGTGAGTTACATAAGACTTATAAAATGTTATACTCCCTCCATCCCAAAAAGGATGTCCAAAAATACTATTCGACCTCTCATAAATTATCTATATTCTTTTATTTATATTAATTTGTATATTCAATATGGATCTTGTTTGATAGATCTCACTTATTTTTATTAAACAAAGTTTTTAAATAATAAAAATTATTATAAAATTACCAAATAAAGAATTTTTTTTTTTTTTGGAGGAGTGAATAATGTTTTTGGACATCGTTTTTGGAACGGAGGGAGTACTTCAAAGGTAATGGAAAAGCTATATACCAATAAAACTAATAAGCCAAACTGAAAAACTAATAAGCCAAACTGGAAAAAAAGGGGGTATCATTTCATAAAAAAAAAGGCCAACTTCTTATTGTCAAACTTGTGGTCACGAATAGAGGTGGTAAATGGTTGGGTTGGGTTTGTGTGGGTTGATTGGATTATGGGTTGAATATGAACCAATAATAGGAGGATTGGATATAGGTGGGTCGAATATGGATCTAGCTAAACCCAACCCAATTCAAACTTTTTTTTTTTTGTTTTTGGAAATTTAGAATTGAAATTTTTTATAGAGTTTTTCCGTTTATCAACACCTTCTAAAATTGGATCGGACATCAATTGTCCTTTCTCCCCTCTTTTCACTCACATTCTCAATTTCGTTACAATATCAATCAAATTCAAGATTTCTCTTTTTGCCACTCCTGGTTCTTAAAAAATTAATTTTGTGTATATATTATGTATCGAGATCTGGCATCATAGGCAGTGTGCAGTCCAGTGGGAAGCTTCAGTCCTTCTAGGCAAGGGGTCCCTTCTACTTTTTGCACCACAAAAAATTAAAAGATTTTCATCAATTAATGCCATTGTTATTTGAACCCTGGACCTTTAGGAAAGGATTTCTTACCTCTTGCCACTAGACCAGCAACAATGATTAGGAGAAGAAAATCTCTAATAATATTATATATTTTGACCCTATCATGGTAATAATCCCCGAATATTTATTTTTCTAAAATTTAATTTTCTCTCTTTTTTTTACAAGATTGATGTTGTTTACACTATGGATGATTAACCCATGAAAACAGTTTTTTTTTTTTTTTTTTTGGGTATTACGTATAGTCAATCTAAGGACACACGTGTGTACTTTTTGACATGAAATATATTAACTTAGCAAATTTCCCTTCCAAATGAAATGACTATAATTAACGGATAATGTGATACTGCTCTATTATTCTTTACCCTTACACTTATTTTATTGCTTATGTGGGAACTTATCTTATGAACGGATGTGAAAACACCAATAACAAAATAAGAAGGTATCTTAAAGAACAAGGTGCAAGTCTACGTTAGAACTAAAAAAAAATACTCCCTCCGTCCTAAAAAGTTTTAAATTTCAAAATTTTATGTACAATACACAATGTTACCCAAAACTTGTAACTTTTCAAGTTGCCATTCATTATCTAACTCTAATAAAATAGGAGTTAATTAAGGTTTGAATTTAAATTGTTTTCCGGAAAGCGAAAAATCTTGCCGCCAATGTAATCAAAGAACAGAAATGGAAATTACCAAAACTTTCAATTATTCTTTTGGTGTCATTGTTTTGATTGTTAAAAGTATCTCGAGGGCAGAAATGAAAATTGCCGATTTTCATTTGTTGAAAATTTTAAATTTTGAATTTGTCCAATGTTTTGGGACAATCAAAAACTAAAAGTAGACCAATTTTTTTTTTTAAGCGGAGGGAGTAAAGAAAAACGCTCCTCGTCATTTCAACTTGATTCGTAACATTTTGGTGTGTCTTGTAACTTTTATAAAAAAAAATTCGTAACTTTTATGAAAAATTCGTAACTTTTACAGGGGTGTGTTTCATACACATCAAATAAGGGGTGCGTATTGTAGCCTTTTCCTTATATGTACTAGACTTTTATTTATTGTTATTATTGTTTAAATATTAAATTGTAATCATAAATAACGTTTCCCAAATATGGGGCTTTACAACCCCACCCCGAACTAGAACTGATCCCTTCGTATGTTCGGTCCCGGAGAACTTGACCCCAAACCACCCGAACCGATTACCCCCTACAGGATAGGAATTAGTTTTAGGAAAATGATTTTTCAACTCTGATTTTTACAGTATAAAAATGCACTCTAAATTTATCTTTTAGTGTATTTAAAAAAATTATGTTGCCTTTAATTTAAACACTAAAAGACAAAAAAAAAAAAAAAAAAGGGAGTCGATTTACATGAAGATAGTGGACTACAAAAACCATTTTGATCTCTTGCTTTTAACACTCTCATTTTATCAAAATGCACTAGTATCATTTTTGTTCTGCAATGATAATAACACTACCAAACCACTCTCTTTTGATTTAGATCGTATTGGACCTTATCCGATGGGGATAGGTTCAGTTCTGTTGTTCTCCGAACCTGGTTATGAGCGAATATATGTATATAACACGGCTACGCGCACGAACACATCTGGACTATCCATTTTAGGAATCGACAGTCCGGATTTAAAAAAAAAACTCTTCCATGTAAGAGTTAACTAGAATTCTTTTAAAATCTGGAACGTCGAAAACACACATTGACGATCAAGATGCACCGTTCGTGCATATTGTGTATACCTGGCGTGCGTACACATCGTTTTTTTGATATGTATATCTATATCTTTGGTGGAAAATGAGGTAACAACCACCCCCAATTGGTGCGGGTCCATAAGGGTATCCATCGATTTCGCTTGAGACTGGATTTCAACTTGTATCTACGCGCGTGTTATTAATTCGTATTTTGAGTCAGTTCATACGGGGCTTTATTCTCACTTTAATTGCCCCGCTAGTGAATGGTAAGATTGATTCTCATATTAGTAGTAGGTCGATATATTAACTCGACTACCGTGCCAGAACCAAAAAAAAAAAAAATATATATATATTGAAAATAACTTGGGAATAAAACACCAATAGGTTATACGCACCAGACAAATTACTAATCAATTTAGAAATTTGAAAGAAAAATGAAGGGAGAGCCAGAAAAATATTTTGGGAATATTTTTCCTTTTGGGTGTAGCTTGCAGTTCTCACGCAAGAAATGACAGAGCCACTTATGAAAGTTGTAATTATGACTTCCCTACTCATCACTGTTGACTTGATTTGGTTGTTTTCCAAAGTTAATTGCTACTATTTGCATTCCACTATGAAATTAGAAAGGATAATAACGAGGAAATTTAAAACCAACATGCAGGGCCGAAACAAAAAAAAAAAAAAAAAGAAATTAAGTTGGGTTAGGACCGGGAAATGATTTTTGCACTCTCTTGTTGTGGAAATGCACTCTAATTTTTGTTTTGCGTGTATTTACATGATAGTAGAGTACATATATCATTTGGATCACTCTCTTCTTCTTTTTGTAATGGACAATCATTTTGTAAAAACACTCTATCTTGGGTTGGAAAAAGAACCAAAATATGTGAATTATAGTTTCACATTTTTTTTGGACCTATAAGGTCAAAAAAGAGATGCTAACTTTTACAGTAAGGAAGGTTAAGGGGGTGTTCCACTAACCCAGTTTTTTGAAAAAACTAGTTTTTCACGGTTTTTTATGTGATGTGTTATGAGAGAATGACATGTCTCGGCGTTTGGAAAAACCAGTTTTTTGTTAGTGGAACACCCCCTAATTAATGAGATATTGGTTTGGTATGAGACAATGATTATTGCTATATATGTGATATTTACAGTCAAACATGATACGAATAAGTAGATGATGTCATTGTTCATTAAACATCATAACAACAGAGCATAATACTGTGATGTGGAAAGGAAACGAAATTTCCACGGGGAGCAGATTACCAAAAAAAGGGTGAGATATTTGTAATTAACATTACGGCATGCAAAAGGGCAACATTCTCTCCATCTAAGACTAGTTTTTTTTGTTTTTGTTTTTTTTTTTTTTCCCGAACGGTTAGAGGTGTCTGGGCCAGCTTACGTGCACCTCAACTAATCCCCTACCTAGTCTGGTCAAAGGTAGGCAATCTACTACGGGACTAGGGAATTCACGAGAAATTACTTTCTTCTGGTTTGACCCTAATAATCGAACCCTGGTCACTCATGTAGGGAGCAAACCCACCAACTAACCAGACTAAACCTTCGGCCTCCATTTAATATCTATTGTTTCAAGAGAGTGGGGAGGTGAGGAGCAGCCAAATGTGTAATTTTTTTTTCCATTAATCTTGGCTAATATTAATTTTCTCTTTGCAAGAAAATATGGCGATTAAGGACATTTTTAAATAGGGCTTGTGATATTGTTTGAGTGATGCAAAAGCAATAACTTTTGAGGGTTATTATGCATATTTATGCATATATACTTATACAGTCAAACATGAGAATATATGTAGATGATGTCATTGTTCACGAAACATCATAACAAGAGAGTGTAATACTGTGATGTGGAAAGGAAAACGAAATTTCCATGGGGAGCAGATTATCCAAAAAAGAAGAAAAAAAAAAGAAAAGAAAGGGGGTAGAGATATTTGGGCCCAATTTCGTGGTGCTTGAGTGTGAACCTAAAGTGTTGAATTAAGTGTTGGGTTGGGGCACCACCTATTGGGCCAAAACCTTTTTTTGATTGTAGAAAACATGTATTGGGCTCTTCTTGAGCAATTTTCCCTACTACTTATCCAATCACCTCAAACGTGCTCCAAAATATATTCCAACCTCTTGAGTAATAATTTAGAAATCGGGTCTTGAGACTCAAACCGAACATGCCCAATAAGTATTGGCAAGTTTTTTTTTTTTTTTCCCCTGGTAAAAAGATAGGAATGTATTAAATTAAACCACCGGCCCAAAACCGGTAAACAAAACAACCACCTACAAAAACTAACAACAAAAAAAATAGAAACAAAAAATCAAAAAAAAAAATTAAAAGAGTAGAAAAAAAAACCGCCTGTGCCATTGCCGCCGCTCACCGTCGGTGTCAAAGGCCTAGATCGCCCTCCCCTTGTTCCAAAAATCAAGATTCCGGCCGCCCACACTGACCGGAGAGAAGATCCGGCCATGCATGGAGAGTTGCCGGCAAATCAAGGAGAGGAAGTGATAAATGAGAGGAGAGGAGAGGGGCTGGAGGGGGAAGGGGATGGAAGGGCTGGGGGCAGGGGGCGGAAGGAAGAAGCTCCGGCATCTCTCGCATGGCTCTCACATCTCTCTCTCTCTCTAGACTCTCCTCTCTCTTGGCTTCTCTCTTTTTGCAGAGTTGTTTTTTAGCAAGCTTTTTTTAAATAAACAAAAGGCCAAAGTTTGTAAAGAAGAAATTATTTTATTGGTATATCCATTTCTCAAGTTAATAATAGTATTTGTTTAAAATGAAAGGAAAATGAAAAGGTTAAAAAACCATTCCATTTTACTTTCTTTTTAATAAACCCGTCCTCAAATCTTGATCCGAGTAGGAATTAGTTCTTCTTTATTATTTCTTCAATAATCCCTCCTTAAGGTGCTTATACCTCCGAGCTTTGAGGTCGCAGGTTCGATTCTTAACATCATTAAACCGCAAACTTCAACACCTAACATTAGTCGAGATTAGCATAAACTGACCCAGGATAACATGATAGTTAAGACACCATCTTAATTGGAAAAAAATGAATTTTGTACACATATTGATGTGAACTAGAAGTGACCTAATTTTGGGGGGTTAGGCCACAATAAAATAAGTTCTTTTGAATTCTCTAGTCCTGGCGTGGATGGCCTACCTTTGAGTGGACTGGAAAGGGGTTAGTTGAATTGCGCATAAGCTAGCTCGGACACCTCTAACCATCGAAAAAATGAAAACAAATGTATTGTCAAGCTTTCACACTATGTTACAATATCTCTACGCCCTTTTTTTTTTTTTTTTTGGATAATCTGCTCCCCATGGAAATTTCATTTTCCTTTCCACATCACAGTATTACACTCTCTTGTTATGATGTTTAGTGAACAATGACATCATCTACATATATTCTCATGTTTGACTGTATAAGTATATATGCATAAATATACAGAACAACCCTTAAAAGTTATTGCTTTTGCATCACTCAAACAATATCACTAGCCCTATTTAAAAATGTCCTTAATCGCTATATTTTCTTGCAAAGAGAAAATTAATATTAGCAAAATTATACATTTTTAATCCATGTGCAATTAATATTACCCGAGATTAATGGGAAAAAAAATTACGCATTTGGCTGCTCATCACCTCCCCTCACTCTCTTGAAACAATATATTTTAAATGGAGGCCGAATGTTTAGTCTGGTTAGTTGGTGAGTTTGCTCCCTACATAAGTGACCAGAGTTCGATTATTAGGGTTAAACCAGAAGAAAGTAATTTCTTGTGAATTCCCTAGTCCCGTAGTAGATTTGATTGCCTACCTTTGACCAGACTAGGTAGGGGATTTGTTGAGGTGCAGGTAAGCTGGCCCGGACACCTCTGACCGTCAAGTTGGGAAAAAAAAAACCAAAACAAAAAAACCTAGTCTTAGATGGAGAGAATCCTGCCCTTTTGCATGCCTAGCTAGCCTATTTAAGGTTTAAGGTTTCACGGTAATGTTAATTACAAATGGTCACCCTTTTTTTGGTAATCTGCTCCCCATGGAAATTTCGTTTCCTTTCCACATCACAGTATTATGCTCTGTTGTTATGATGTTTAACCCAAGATAGAGTGTTTTGGTAATTTTACAAAAATGATTGTCCATTACAAAAAGAAAAAGAGAGTGATTGAAATGATATATGTACTCTACTATCTTGTAAATACACGCAAAACAAAAATTTTCAAATACACTAAAAGATAATTTAGAGTGCATTTCCACAACAAGAGAATGCAAAAATCATTTCCCGGCCCTAACCCAACTTAATTTCTTTTTTTTTTTTTTCGGCCCTGCACGTTGGTTTTAAATTTCCTCGTTATTATCCTTTCTAATTTCATAGTGGAATGCAAATAGTAGCAATTAACTCTGGAAAACAACCAAATCAAGTCAACAGTGATGAGTAGGGAAGTCATAATTACAACTTTCGTGGCTCTGTCATTTCTTGCATGAGAACTGCAAGCTACACCCATAAGGAAAAATATTCCCAAAATATTTTTCTAGCTCTCCCTTTATTTTTCTTTCAAATTTCTGAATTGATTTGTAATTTGTCTGGTGCGTATAACCTATTGGTGTTTTATTCCCAAAATATTTTCAATATATATATTTTTTGTTTTGGCACGGCAGTCGAGTTAATAAATGGACCTACTACTAATATGAGAATCAATCTTACCATTCATTAGCGGGGCAATTAAAGTGAGAATAAAGCCCCGTATGAACTGACTCAAAATAAGAATTAATAACGCGCGTAGATACAAGTTGAAATCTAGTCTCAAGCAAAATCGATGGATACCCTTGTAGACCCGCACCAATTGGGGGTGGTTGTTACCTCATTTTCCACCAAAGATATAGATATACATATCAAAAAAACGATGTGTACGCATGTCAGGCATACACAATATGCACGGACGGTGCATCTTGATCGTCAGTGTGTGTTTTCGATGTTCCAGATTTTAAAAGAATTCTTCCATGTAAGAGTTAACTCTTTAACTCTTACATGGAAGAGTTTTTTTTAAATTCGGACTGTCGATTCCTGAAATGGATAGTCCAGATGTGTTCGTGCGCGTACGCGTAGTCGGGTTATATACATATATTTGCTCATAACCAGGTTCGGAGAATAACAGAACTGAACCTATTCCCACCGAATAAGGTCCAATACGATCTAAATCAAAAGAGAGTGGTTTGGTAGTATTATTAGAATTGCAGAACAAAAATGATACTAGTGCATTTTGATAAAATGAGAGTGTTAAAAGCAAGAGATCAAAATGGTTTTTGTAGTCCACTATCTTCATGTAAATCCACTCCTTTTCTTTTTCTTTTTTTTTTTGTCTTTTAGTGTTTAAATTAAAGGCAACATAATTTTTTTAAATACACTAAAAGATAAATTTAGAGTGCATGTTTATACTGTAGAAAACAGAGTTGCAAAATCATTTTCCTAAAACTAATTCCTATCCAGTAGGGGGTAATCGGTTTGGGTGGTTTGGGACCGAACATACGAAGGGATCAGTACTAGTTCGAGGTGGGGTTGTAAAGCCCCATATTTTGGGAAACGTTATTTATTATTACAATTTAATATTTAAACAGTAATAACAATAAATAAAAGTCTAAAACATATAAGGAAAAGGCTACAATACACACTCCTTATTTGATGTGTATGATACACACCCCTGTAAAAGTTACGAATTTTTCGTAAAAGTTCCGATTTTTTTTTTTATAAAAGTTAGGAGACACACCAAAATGTTACGAATCAAGTTGAAATGACGAGGAGCCAAAATGGTTGTCCCAAAATATTGGACAAATTCAAAATTTAAAATTTTCAACAAAGGAAAATCGGCAATTTTCATTTCTGCCCTTGAGATCAGTGTTCTAAAAGAAGGTCTAGAAGGCCGAGTACTCGCCGCCTAGGCGCTAGAAGGACCCTTGCCGACTAGACTGATTATCCCGACTATCCCGACTAATTGCCCGACTAGGCGCCGAGTACTCGGCCCTGGAAGCTAGAAGGTGCCCGGCCGCCCTGGGAGCGCCTAGCGAGTTTTAGAACCTTGCTTGAGATGCTTTTAAGAATCAAAACAATGAGACCAAAAGAAGAATAATTGAAAGTTTTGGTAATTTCCATTTATGTTCTTTGATTACATTGGTGGCAAGTTTTTTTGCTTTCCGGAAAACAATTTAAATTCAAACCTTAATTAACTCCTATTTTATTAGAGTTAGATAATGAATGGCAAACTTGAAAAGTTACAAGTTTTGCGTAACATTGTGTATTGTACATAAAATTTTGAAATTTATAAGTAGGCCAAACTTTTTAGAACAGAGGGAGTATTTTTTTTAGTTCTAACGCTAAGTCTACGCTTATTGTATGTTCACTAGGTGGGTACACTTGTGCAACGCACGACAGGCGTAACCCGTTACCTTTTACTATGTGCGTTTCAACTTCACATCGATTGTTGCCTTTTACGTATGGTCATGTATTTCGATTGTTTTATAAAGGTTCAATTGTTATATAAGGCTCAGAAGTGCAGTTGTAATCTGTCATCCAAAGAAATGAAATCTTCTTTGCAATTCTTTATATTGTCTCCTCTTTCTACTTTTCTACATAACCAATACACTAAAATTTTGCTTGTTCAAGGAAGGCTAAGGCTTTGGTTTTTGCTGTCGATTAAGTCAAGCGAACTGATATTGAGTAGTTTAAATGTTTAATAGTTGACAGGAATGAAGCCGGAATGCAAAGGCAAGTTCTTCTAAATGGCCATTTTATCATTTCATATTGTATATTTCACATGTTCGATGTGAGTTGAAATACGGCTATTGTAATCTTAAATTGGTAGCGATGAAGTAGTCTAGAAATTTAAAGGATAAAACCTCAACCCTTGAAGCCTTCTCCGAATTGCCAGCATAAGAAAAGTGAATCCACAGGAATTTTTCTTCCATTATTGTAAATAAAGCATGCCACATGCTACAAGGCTTTGTAACTATGAAACCAAATTAGGAGACATGCATGCCAAGGAATTTAAGATTGGTTGGGAGACATGAATAATGCAGCCCAGGCTAATCAAGTTAGTTGGACGTACTTTATTGCAAGCTGTCAAGTTTCTAAACCTGTAAATGATGTGATCAAAGAGTTCAGAACTTAACGGCAAATGATACTACCTTGGGCTTTTTTTTTTACTTCATTTTGAGATTTCCAATTTATAAAGGAGACATGCCGATGTATTCTAGGACTAAAAATAAGATCCCCAACTTGCGAAGGAGACACGTAGAGACCCTTTTCCCTTCATTTGTGATGGAGGATATTTATTTGGGACATACAAATGGAATAAAGAAGTAACAGCAAGGGATAAGGGAACATGATTTATCCATGACTCCATTTATTCTTCATTAATTTTTTCTTTAGATAAAATCCCGGAAGTCAGATAGCCATTAGTATCTTCTAGTAATTGACAATGCTTCATGCTGGCCGAAGAAGCTAAGTTGATAACTTAGTTGGCAGAGACAGATGCCATAAACTATAGATTTTTAAAGCAAGGATATGGTGACCCCAAGCTTCACCCTTTTTTTTGAACAACCCTTATTTATGACTGATTTGTGACCCCTGAGTGTTCCACTAACAAAAAACTGTCTTTCCTAAACACCGAGACAGATCATTCTCTGACAACACATCACATAAAAAACCGTGAAAAACCAGTTTATTCAAAAAACTGGGTTAGTAGAACACCCCAAATCTCCACAAAACAAACACAATCCCAAATGATCAAAGAAACAAAAGATACAACATAGAAGCATAAACCCATTTATATGTATTCATCAGAGAAAGAGAGGAGACCATAGGTGATGAATCAATTTGGGTCTACAACTTCACATTTTTTATTCTGTTAGAACTTATCAGATAACCACCTTTTCTTTTCTTTTTTCCCTTCGGTTAGGAAGTTCCATATATTTTTCAAAGCATACCTCCCTCTGTATAGAGAAGTGTCCCAAATGGAGTTGGCCATTGAGGTAAATCTTGGAATATTGGAAATTCAACCTGCAAAATCAAGCCTCTATCAACCAAAGGAGATCAACTGAGAGAGTACCCCAAAGTAAGTTTGATTTCATTAGTTCAACTATTTCATTTTTCGGCTGAATCGCGCATGGTCATATTTTGGATGTATTGGCTTCAACTATTTCACTTAGTATTTTGTTTCAAGAAGTCTGTAAGTTTCTTTTGCTAATTTGATATATTCTTTTTTGTCTATAGATGAAGTGGGAGTAACGAGGCCAACTACAACTCAAAATTGTTATAGTAGCAGTAGTAATGAAAGCATCCCGATGATGCGCGTGAAGCAAACTATAAAGGGAAGGGAAAACTCAGCAAGCAGGAGAGGTTCGTCAATCCTTTATAGCATAAAAAAGTGTTTCTGATACATTAGGATGGGATGTATTTTGTTCAACTATTAGTTTTCTAATTGATACATGATAGGGCAACCTGTTCAGATCATTATAGCTGACCACACATTAGCGCAAAGAACTTGGTGTTCACAAGTTGACTTACTTTAGATTTATGAAGTGATTTCCTGTTTTTTGTTGGCTCATGTCATTCTCTTTAAGTTGAGGGCTGACCACGCATTAGCACAAAGAACTTGGTGTTCACAAGTCAACTTACTTTAGATTTATGAAGTGATTTGCTGTTTTTTGTTGGCTCATGCGGTTCTCTTTAAGTCGAGGGCTAGATATATATGCTGTGACTGTGAGTAATTATGAACTATCGACGTTGCTTGGTAAATCCTTTTCTACTGGATTGTGCTGAAATTTTTGGCAGTGTTTACAACTACAAGGCTGAAAACTCAGACATGTCCAGATTTTAGCATAGAAAAAAATGAAACTTCTGTCTATGGAACTTAAAACTAGTACTATGTCTATCGGTGTTGCCACCATAGCCAATGTCTACTTACACATGAAAACCAAGTCAAACCAAGTCGTGATTCATGGATCCTAACCATTGACAATAACCCAATAAATGTTGTGTTTCCTATAAATGGAAATGATGCACCCGACATGTATGTTCTGTCGTAGTTATTGGAATGCACGTCCATACACAATGCTTAGTATGTTGGAGCTGAGGTTGCTGAATTGGTCAAAGGGGTAAAAATCATCATTCGATATCTTATCTGTTATTCAGCATTTGAAAATGTTCTGGTTGGTTGTTAATTGGAAATTAGTACTGTAGTATTTACAGTTAATGCTATTGTGTTGCTTTCAGCTGTTAACGGAGATTATGTTATAGATTTAATATCAGTAAACTTAGAAATCAAGTGGGACATGGAATAGCCAAAGACGTGTTCTAGAAATCGGTCTTCGATTGTAAACATCAGGGTATTATGTGTAAATGACCACAACACATCAAGCCTATGTTGGCATTTAGTAGTAAATTTCGAAACAGTCTCTTCATGGAAATGAACGAGGGGTTTTTTTCATTTCGCATGTACTTCCCCCCTGCATAATCATTTAGTTCTCCAAGGAGTTAGTTAGCTTCTCCACTTCCTATTGATCTGGTTCAATCTGAGTCTATTGCTTCCAGATTGTAGCAAATAGGGTTTTTCTTTGATTTCCCCTGCATAAGTGATTTCCTACCTGTTGATTTTTCGCCAAGCTCTTGATTACAGTACACAATGGACCATAAAGTAGGGGATTTAAAGTTCACCAAGCTCTTGATTTGTGTGTGGATTTTCTGGTTTTTTGAAACAGCATTGATGCTATTTCCTCACATAGGGCCTTGGATTTTTGTTCAAAACCATGGGCATTCAAACTTGACATTCCAGTTTTGCTGTTTATTCCTCTCTTTTTTTAAGATAAGTACATTTCTCACTACCATTAATGAAGAGATTTGTGTGTAGTCACCAGGAATAGACTGAAAATAAAAAGAATATGGCATGCTAACTATTTTTCTTCTATTATGATTCATAGGTTAAACAGTAATTTGTGGATTCACCAATACTCATGTTTGGAATTTTTTTCGTTACATATATATGAAGTTTGACTTTATGAATAATCCCAACTCTGAGTTGTCTTAGTACTGAGTCTATAATAAGCCCGTGTGATATTTATTGATGTAATCCGAACTATGTTTGTAATGTTCTTCTACATAACTAGAGCCATCCTTCAATGTCCAACTTTGTTCTATTATAATTTTCATTCTCTTTTGATCAATGAAACATGTGATTTCAGCCCCATTTATGTTGTCTATATTACTCATTGTGAAGTGATATTGTCCTAGATATAGTTGTGTATAACTTTTTCTAAATTCGCTAACAAACAAGTTGGTCATGTGAGACCACTAAAATTCTGTAGTGATGGAAATTCTAAATTATGGGGTACTGGAATTAATCTATATTGCCATTCAAGTGCCTAAATGGAGCTATTTCATGTAACTCTCTCTCTCTCTCTCTCTCTCTCTCTCTCATGGAGCTATTTCATGTAACATCAAAATCTTTTTTGTTTAATCTATATAACAAAATAAGGATTGCATACTCTTCTCCTTAGTGTAAGTTTTTTTTAGATACACCTTGGAACTAATTTGCCTCTTTTCTTTTTGTTTTGGTCAACTAAAAAAGAAGGGCAATTGGTATCCCCGTTGAATCTGTTCCAAGATAATTCAAAGGGATGAGCAACTTCTTGGCACGGGAAAAAAGGACTGTGCAATGTGTTTCTGGCAAGGTAGTGTCAATTTTCAACTCCGTTGCGTTTTACATGGGTATATTTTTGTACCTAGCCAGTTGTCAATTATTTATGTTCAAAAAAAAAATACCGGGAAGGGTTTGATCCAAGCAGTTTTTCGCAAAAACTGTATATTTACAGTTTTGCGAAAAACTGCTTGGATCAAGCGCTTCATGATATTTTTTTTTGAAGATTTTCCGTGTGGACCCTTGAATACACCTTCTGAACACATTGGACGGCTCGGATCGTCAAAAAAATGCTCGGATCATGGAGGTCCGGATCCCGGACTAGAACCGCGTCATATATATATATATATAGGATTAGTGACGCGTCAGCATGTGACGCACGAGAGCATGTGCCTAATACAATGCCCGATACAGACGCAAGTAGTGTATGCTTGAATTGTAATTCCTTTTGAAAACATTAATAATAGGTAGAGCAAAATGATATTACTTGGAACAAGAGAAATAAATGGCGCCGCATAGAAGGGTTATCAGGCTTTATTTTAGGGACCACTGGGAAAAGATTTTATGCATTTGTTTGCAGAGCACTTAATGGGAAAATAATCATTGAATAGGCGTGGTTCAGTGGTTGCTTACAGTAGTTCAGTGGTTGTCTCTCTACGAATTTGGGGTGGCACAAGAGCACTAAATAATTTCTCATTACAGAGCTAGGTTTCAAGCATGATGAGTGTATAACACATAGATACATAACTTTTTACTTATGACAATTTAGTATTCCCAAACATTAAAAGCAAGACAGTAATTAACTTAAAAGCCCAACATGGCTTTTCTGTCTCACCACTCCATAAAAAACCAGGGGAAAAAAAGAAGCAAGCGAGAAAAAAGAAAGGAAGAAATCCCTTAGTACAATACTCTTGAATTTGACATCAACTAGGGGTTGTTCCTTGGGTAAGGGATAGGGTTTGATGCGGAAGGGTAAGCAGTACTGAGGGTTTGATTGGTCGCAAAATTGGCAATGGGGAAAGTTGAGGTGCCCGGCAGAAAACTGGGGTCAATATCGGTGCCAAAGTGAGTCCATTACCATTGAGAGAGAAAGAGATAGAGGGGTAAAGTTGTGGCATTAAAACAATGGGTTGTGGGAATAACAGTACCCGACGGAAAAACAGAGTACCATATAAAACAGATTAATATTACCATAATAATCATCCTCTGACGATTTCCGAGCTCAGGTCAGCGAAGAAGGCAACGATGTTGGTGAAAATGGTGGCAAGACCGGCGGCGGCCCTCGGAACTGCCTCCGGTGGCAAGACAACCTCAAAGAAAAAGGGCGGCGGCGGCACAACGACGACCTCCACAATGTCCTCCTCGGAGTGCGCGGGAGAGCTGGAGGTCGACGACGGCGGTGAAGGCGGCGGCAAAGAAGAACCTGTCCGGTGGCGAAGGCAGCAGCTGACGGCGGCCGCTGCCAACTCGGCGCTGATGGCTCCGCCAGTAATCAGCAAAGCAAGTTCGAGATAGTTTTTCATTTTGTTCGCGACTCGAGTGTATACAGAGAGAGAGAGACAGAGAGGGAGAAAGCACAAAAGACTTGGAAAAACTAATAAACATATAATGGCAAACTCTGTTTGGTTGTAGTATTAAGGTGTTACCGTGTTAGAACGTCTGTTACTCTGTTTTGGGTGAGTCGTTTTCTGTTTTGACCCATCATTGGATCAAATCGTATCATCATGAGTGTATTTTTTTCTTGAAATGATTATCTGCGCCAAACCTATTTAAAACTTGAGACCACACTAAGGCTAGGCCTGAAACTCATGCATAACTGACAATCTTTTATACTTTCATTGGTGTTACGTAGTGCCGGCCCCGACATTTGGGTTGCCCAAGCCCGACCTTAGCTTGGTTACCCACTTAGTATTAAATTATAAAAAATTAAAAGACATAATCAAACAACAAAACAAGAACAAAAATAAGGTTTCATTACGCTTTTAGCTTGAATTACATCAAAATTCAAAATGAAAATGCAACCTCGGTAATAGTGTTTTTCTTGATTAGCACGATCCGATTCAAAGAAAACAACTTCTTCTTGCATTTTTTTGAAGCAAAATCTTCAATTAAACCATCGTAGTTTAACTTATCCAAATACTCATTTTCAATTGAAATTATAGTCAATCCGTTTAACCTCTCCTATGACATGGTAGTCTGAAGGTGAAAACTATGAACATTTTGAAAGTGGGTGAAAACTATACATATCGGTTTTTTTTTTTTTTTTTGAATTCTTAAAATTTTTTCCAAAGGGAACTATAAATATGCCCCCCCCCTTCTATTTTTCGGTGGATTTCTTTTTTTTTTTTCTATATATACAATTTTTTTTATTTTTGTTGCTCCATGCCGGGGGGTTGTTCGAGCCCGCAAGCTTAGCCCTGATTAAGGTGTTACAGGAATCACATGCTACAGCTACACCAAGCTTTGCCAAAAACAACACATGTGTCTCTCCCTTTTGTCAAACTCACAAAAACTTAATACTTTGTAGAAAAGGATTGATACTTTACACCTTTTCATTACTCCTGAGTTCAGATCTGTACTAGGCTCTAATATGTTCTGTCCAACTTTTTGTTTCATGGCCCTTTTTCGGGCAAAGTAATGAATTGTTGCGTATTAAATTTTCTGCCTACGTAATTCAATTCTCTCTCTACAAATTTTAGAAGTGTCGTGTGTTTTAATTAGTAGAATTTCCTTTAACACTCATACTCTTATTTTTCACTAATGTTCATGTTCACACTCGCACGTTACGTGACTTAAAGAGAGAGAGGGGTAAAGTTGTGAGCGTGAACATGAACTACCCCTCTCTCTCTTTAAGTCACGTAACGTGCGAGCGTGAACATGAACATGAACATTAGTGAAAAATAAGAGTGTGTTAAAGGAAATTCTACTAATTAAAACACACGACACTTCTAAAATTTGTAGAGAGAGAATTGAATTATGTAGGCAGTAAATTTAATACGCAACAATTCATTACTTTGCCCGAAAAAGGGCCATGAAACAAAAAGTTGAACAGAACATATTAGAGCCTAGTAC